>CATIWO010449540.1:0-27752 GCA_949673435.1 Macaranga tanarius
TATTTATTAGATAAATTTTTTTATATTTATATCATTTATAGTTATGATTCTAAAATTTTATTATTTAAATTTCATGAGCTTCAATTCTTAATATTTTATAACATCATAATTTAAATAACAAAATTTTAGAATCATAAAAAATTTTATAAGAATCAAAATTTTTATACTTAAATTATTTTTTAATGATAAAAATATATAGTTTATAATAATTTAGATCAATAATTTTTTAATGACAATTTTTACACTTTTAAATAAGTTTGCCAATAATTTTTGATAAGAATGAAAATTTTTACACTCAAATTATTTTTTAAGAATAAAAATATATGGTTTAGAATAATTTATGTCTATAATTTTTTTAATGATAGTTTTTACACTTTTAAATAAATTTTGCCAATAATTTTTATACTTAAAAAATATTTTTAAGAAAATAAGTAACATAAGCTTTAGAATAAATAATTGTCAAGAATAAATTAATTTTTTTAAATAACTAATTTTTTAAAAATAATTGTGCACTCTAAAATAAATTTTAAAAATAAAATGTTAATTAATAAAAAATAAATAAATATTTTAAATTTTAAAAATATTAGAGGATTTATTTGAACCACTTTTAAAAGTTTATGAGCTTTTATAAATTTTTTTTAGTTTAATGGTTTTTTTTACTTTTAACGAAAAAGTTCATGAATTTTTTTTTACCTTTTGCCTTAAATAAATAACATATATGATGGGCGCTTTACACTTGAATAATAATAAGTTTATTAAGCCTTGCCATATGGTGGCCGTTTTACAATTTTGAGTAGGAGTGAGTATTTGGCCGGCTTTGAAATGATACAAAACTCACTCTCTCTCTCTCTCTCTATATATATATATATATATATATATATAATAAATTAAAGAAATTTAAAGAAAATAAATTAACCGAACCAAACAAATAAACAAAAGTTTTACAGTAAAAGCTGAGCCAAAGGGAATAAAATTAATATTTCAAAATTTTATTTATTTTAAAATTTTTTAAATTAAATTATACTTATTTATATATTATTTAAAATATTTTAATAAAAAAATTCAATTAATTTATTCGGTTAAACAAAAATTCTAATACAAAAATCTAATTGAATTGAACAAATATATTTTTAGTTTTTAATATCTAAAATTGAATCAAATCGAATTGAATACTCACCTCTACTTTTTGAGTAATAAAAAATAAGGAAAAAAATTATCAATTTGATCTTGAATTTCAGTTTAATTTTCAATTATATTTTATCTACAAAATTATAGCAATTTAGCTATTGAATTTTGCAAATTGCATTAATTATATCCAATTTTGTTTTAAGAATCTAAATGTATTATAAAAAATTACTTTTAGGTTTTTATAAAATAAATTTACTCATTATGATCCTCTTTCTTTTCTCTTTTTGCAAGAATAATAAAATTTAAAAGAATATTCTGAAATAAATTTACTACTTTCAAAGTAATCTCTGAAATTAATTTTGAAATATTTTTATAATATTTTAATTTTTTACATTACTCTATAATACAAAAGCATCCATATTTTAGTTTTTCTAAAATCCACTTCTCAACTTTCAATTATATTATTTAAAAATAATCTAATAAAAATTGAACATAAAAAATAGTGGGAAATGGAAAAAAAGGAGAAAGTTAGAGATATTAAAAATATTAATTCATAATATAAAAATTGATTTTTTAAAAAATAAAAATTTCTTAAAATCAACTTCAACCCTCTCTCCTCCCTTAGTAACTTTTCACCTTCTTCTCATTCCTCTATGTAAGGTTTATATTTTTCCAGCTAATTTAGGTGGGTTTTTTGGCCAAATTTTGACCAAAAATACCTAACTACTTAATTTCTTACGATAATATCTATTAATAATTAGGATTTTAGCTTTATATATATTTCTTTTTGCGGTCTTTATGACTTTCTCTGGTTTTATCCTTTTTTCTTTCAAAATAAATCTTTGGATTCATTTTGAATTTTTGTTTCATCCTCTGTACTCTATTTTATATATTTATTTATGGTGGTGATGGAAGTACACGAGACTTTATTTTATATATTTATTTATGGTGGTAATGGAAGTGTATGAGACTTGTTCTTGTCTCTGATCTAAGATTAAGATTAGATTTGGAAGTGTTTTAAATAGATTTTCATTAGCTATCTAGGGAATTTTCTTCTCCTCTCTCACTACTTAATTCAACTATCTCTTCATATTTAGATCTACCTTTCTTAGATTAGAGCACTAGCAATGTGCTTATTGTGATCTAATATTGGCTTGGAAATTTCTAAAGATACAAGTTTCTTCAATGAAAAATGGAAGAAGAAGAAAAGGAACCTTTCTTTTGTTATTAGGATTTCTTTAATTTTTGGACTTTATATTAGTTTTGTATTGGCTTAATGGGCTTAAAATCTCATGTGCTTTTTTATATATATATTAATTATATTTTCTGGAAATTTTTACAAAAAAAAAAAAATCGAAAAACGGAAAAAATTAAAAAAAATGGTTGACTTTTTTTTTTAATTTCAAAAATACTATTTTAACAAAAAAAATTTCAAAAATATAGTGTTAAAAATAATCTCAAAAAGAACCCTAGAAATAATATAAAAAACAACATAAAAACAGCCCTACAAATAACCTCGACAATTAAAACAACCTAAAAAAGAATTGAAAAAAATAACCTTAAAAACAATATAAAAAACAACCTCAAAAACAAAATCCTACCAAAAATGCATATACACTGACGAAAATCAACGAAAACTTATCAATTACTACAAATCTATCAATACATGTAACACCTAAAACACAAATTCAAAAATAAAATTAGAAAAAAATACAATTCAAGAATTATTCAGTGCCAATAACAAAAAAAAAAAAAACATTCACTCATCAAATCAACCAAAAAAAATTATCAATTGACAAAAAATTATCAATATACATAACACCACAAATATAAATATAAAAAAAAAATCTGAAAAAGAAGAAGAAGAAACATAATAGTCATTGGAACTTTATTTCCTGCTGAAAATCCATTGATAGTGTGTTAATTTTAGAGAAAATTTCAAAAAAAAGGCATGTTTGACCAAGCTTCTTTCTTTTTTAGTTCGGCCATTTTATTTTTTCATAACTAGTTTTTGCGGTTTCATATTTGGCCTGGCTTTTTTTTATTTTTCATTTATGGTATTTTTTTTATTTATCAGCGGTTTTTAGTCAGTTTTTTTTTGCATTCTTGTCGTTTTATTTTCTTCATCTTTATTTGCTCTTTGTTCTCTTTGTTTATCTTTTCAATTTCTTCTTGTTTTTCATTTTTTTAAGAAGTTTTTTCTTGTTGATTTGAGTTGTTATGGCGAAAGATAGCAGTGATTTTATTTCTAAGAAACTACATTCTTCTCCTTCGTCTCGAAAGAAGTTGGATATGGATTCTCTGTTATCTAAAATGGTCATTCTGTCTAAAAAAAAGGAAGAACAATGGTAAATCTAAAAAAAGGAAGTACAATGTTTCTAAGAAGATGAAGATGTTGTCATTTACTGAAAGCTCTGCTAAAAGTTCTGATACTAGCTATAAGGTATGTTTTGATTTTTAGTTTTTTTGTTACTTGTTGTTGATGTATATGTTGTAGTTTTTTTGTTTCTTTTTATTGCTTGTTTTGATTTTTAGGGTTTTTGTTGCTTGTTGTTGATTTTTTGTTTCTTGTTATTGTTGTTGTATATGTTGTTGTGGGTTTTTTTTTTTTGTTGCTTGTTTTGATTTTTAGGTTTCTTTTTGTTGCTTTTTATTTTGTATTAGGTTTAGAGAAATTTTTGGATAAGATTTGTTTCTTTTTATTTTGTGAAGATTTTGGTACAGAGAAGGATAAATTTTCTGTTGTTTGTTTTTGTTGCTTTTGTCATTTTTATGTTGTTGCAAACAAAAAAGGATAATTTTTCTCTTATTTCTTTTTGTTTCTTCTTTATTTTTTTTTATTTCTTCTTATTTCTTTTTTATTTCTCTGTGTTGTATGTTATTTCTTTTTGTTGCTTGTTTTGATTTTTTAATATAATTGTCATTATTTATTTCAGGAATGGGAATATTTTGTTAAGCCAGATGAGCGTTTTATGAGTAGGGTTGCTTGTTGTGTAAATGAGAATGTATTTTTATATTTGAAGGAGTAGTTGACTGATAAACAATTGGATTTGTTTAAGAAAGTTATTTTTGTTATTTTTTGGATATGAAGGATGTTAAAGTGCAACCTCAGGTTCTTCACTGCTTGCTTTTAAAGAAAGTATGTCAACCTAAATATGATGAAATTTAGTTTGACATTTCTGGTTTTCGTTTGAGGTTTTCTATTGGTGAATTTGCTATTGTGACGGGGACGAAATGTGTTGATGATTTTAAGAGAAAGAAGATTAGGAAATCTTTGAAGAACAAGTTGGTTGATAAGTTTTTTAAAGGTTCTTCAAAAGTGAATAGGAGTGATATTAAAGACCATTTTCTTTCTGCAGATTTTGATTGTGATGAGGATGCATTAAAGTTTGCTATTTTTTACTTTGTTAGTAATTTTTTATTTTATGGTTCCAAGGATAAGTTTATTGATAAATAAGTTTTTAATGTTGTTGATGATAGATTGTATAATGAGTATCCTTACGGAATACATACTTTTAATTTTACTTTAGATTCTTTAAGGGAAAGGTTGGTTAGGGCTGAGAAGAAAGGATTGAATGATTATTTTTATTGTGTTTTTGGCTTTCCATTGGCTTTTCAAGTTTGGTTTTACGAATGTTGTGGTTATTATGACATTGTGTTTGCTATTCATGATGGCTGTTTGATACCTCGTATATTGAACTAGGGAGATTCTTATATGTTGAATTTCAAGAAGCTGAATTCAAAGATTTTGAATTTATCTTCTTCCCAAGTAATTACTTTTTTTTCTCATTTTTTCAGGTTTTGTTGGTTCTCGTTGTTTTTTGTTGCTTATTTTTGTTATTTGTTATTTTTGTAGTTGAAATTGAGTAATATTGTACCAACTGCTGCTGAAGAGGAGTCTTTGCATTTGAATAGATTTTTTGAGAAGCATAAAGTTAGAAAAGCCAATGTATCTGCTGTCCATGATGAAAAAGTGGATAGTGCAGATGATTTTGAGTCATCCATCCCTCGAAAGCCTAAGAAAGTAAAATTTATTGGTGAGAAAGAGCCATCAAGCATTGGTCATGCTGTTGGTGATAGCGATGGTAATTTAGAAAAGAAAATTAAAGACTTAGAAAAGAGGTTTAATGCAGAAATTTCTTCTTTAAGAATTTATGTTGAGGGAAATTTTTTTGTTTTAGAAGGGAAAATAGATAAGAAATTTTCTATTTTAGAAAGGAAGTTAGACATAATTATTGAACAAAAATTTTCTAATATTTATAAAGATGAAGAGGATCAGAAAAATGATAAAGTTGTTTCTGAAAATAAAAGTGATAAGGATTTTGGGGATGATAGAAATAATAATTTTGATGTTCTTTTGGATACTGTTAAAGAGAGAAAGAGTGCTGATGAAGAAAATAGGAGAAATGAAGAGAAGAGAAGTGAAGTGAAGAAGATTTAAAGAAAAATGAAGAAGAGGAGAAGGAAAATAAAGAAGAGCTGAAGAGAAATGTTAAAGAGGAAAATTTGAAGAAAAATTTTGAAGAGGAGAAGAAAAAAGATGTTTCAGGAGTTGGTGTCCCTTCTGATTCTTTTGATTCTTCTGATCCTGAATCTAATGATAACTTTTTAGAGGAGATTGATAATATTATGAAGAGTTTTGGATAGAAAACAATAAATTTTCTTTTTTTTTTTTTTTGTTTCTTCTTTGTTGCTTCTTGTTTCTTCTTTGTTGCTTCTTTGTTTCTTCTTGTTTCTTCTTTGTTTTTTTTTCTCATTTTTTATATTATTTTTAATTGTGTTTTATTTATGTAGGGAGCTACACCTGAACCTGTTAATGTATCTAAAAATTCAGAGAGAGCTGTAGTTCCATATGTTGAACCTGGATTTATTGAAGCTCCTGAAAGTTTGGTTGCAAGGAAGGTTGCTAAGCCTGGTGTGCAGGTTAAATCTCTATTTGTTAGGAAATTTAATTCAGGAGCAAACTTAAAAGATATTGGCCAGTCTGGTTATAATGCTTGGCCTTTTGATGATTGTGTTGATAGTGCTCCTGAATTTAAAGAGCTTTCTGTTTTTAACAAATGGATTGACGAAGGAGTTTATAAGTGTAAAAAGTAACTATTTTATTTGTGTTTTTTATATATTTGATTTTTCATAGATTATCTATTTTTTAATATTATTTTTTTCTTTTTAGGTCTAATTTGAAGTATTATGATAAATATGAGGTTTTGAAACTTGGATTCAACTTCAATATTTCTGTAATTTCTTCAAAAACATGGTTTCATACCTTGTTTTATGTTGGGGAGCTCATCAGTTGTTCTGTATGTTTCTTATTTTTTTATTTATTATCTTTATTTATTATTTATTACTTATTATTTTTGTCTTATTATTTTTTTATTGCACCTTGATGTGATTTTTTATTATTTTAGAAAATAGGGCAAATATTCTGAAAGTTGCACTGTTAATTTCACAACATTAGATGTATTATTTGATGGAAGTTTGCAGCTATCTTATACTCAGTTTACAGAAAATAATTTTTTATTTTCTTTTAGTCATATTGTGTCTGAGTATATAATAGGAGATGTGATATTGTTGACAAAGTCTTGGGTTGATGTTGAACATATTTTATTTTCTGTTCATATCAGTTCTCAACAGCATTGGATTCTATTAAGGTTGAGCATCAAGGATTTGTGTGTTTATGTATATAATTCTTTGAAGAATATTTATGGCTATGCGGCTGAAGTTGTTAAGGCTTACAGTATGATGCTGCCAATTTTTTTAAAAGAGATGGAAATTAGTTCTGGGCATGAAACATCTTTGCGCGTTGAAGTTGTTTCTAATTTGCCTGTTCAGAAAACTGCGTAAGGATTTTATTTATTTTATTATTTTTTTGTTTCTTTCTTTATTATTAATTTAATCTTTTTAATATTTTTTAGTGATTGTGGAGCTTTTATTTGTGCATTTGCTGAATTCTTTATTTATGGCATGGAGATTCCCAAAGAATTTGATGTTGAAGTTTATAGGTCAAGGCTTGTATTATCACTATACCGGTATGGTTTGAAAAAGTTGCATGGTGAAATTGTGAGTGACTCAGAGCAGACTAGAAAGATCAGAAGGAAAAGAAAGCTGAAGAAGAAGTGATATTTGAGGAGTTATTTGTTTAGTATTTTTTATTTTTATTTTGGTTGTAATTCAGTTTATTTTTTAATTCATTAAATTTGAATTTATGTAATGCACATTTATTTTTATTAATAGAAGTATTAATTTTTTTTTATAAATTTTTTAAGTGTTATTATTATTTTTTTTACTGATGTTAAGCTTTTGTTACTTCTTGTTTCTTTTTGTGTCAGGTTGAGGTTTTTATTGGTTATTATTTCTTCTCTTTATATTGCTTTTTTCACTAATGTTTAAGATTTTGTTGCTTCCTGTTTCTTTTTTGTTTCTAGTTGTTTCTCTTTGTTTTTTTTTTGTTTATGTTTGTTTAATTTCAGGTTTTTCCTGCTTATTATTTCTTCTTATTTCTTTAAATTGCTTTTTTTCACTGATGTTTAAAGTTTTATTGCTTCTTGTTATTTTTTTATTTTTAGTTGTTTTTCTTTATTTCTCTTTCTTTCTTTTTGTTTATTTTTATGTAATTTCAGGTTTTTGTTGCTTATTGTTTCTTCTTGTTTCTTTAAGTTACTCTCTTCACTGATGTTTAAGGTTTTGTTACTTGTTGTTGCTTCTTGTTACTTTTTTATTTCTAGTTGTTTGTCTTTATTTCTTTTTGTGTAATTTCAGGTTTTTGTTGCATATTATTTCTTCTTATTTCTTTAAGTTGCTCTCTTTACTGATGTATTAAAGTTTTGTTGCTTATTTTTGGGTAAAAATAAGTCTAGAGATATAGAAGGAGGAGACCATAAAAGATGAATTCAATGATACTATGAATGTAAAAATATCAACACTCTGCTTTTGTTGTTTCTTGTTACTTTTTGTTGCTTCTTATTATCTCTTATTGCTTTTTGTTTCTTCTTATTTCTTCTTATTTTTTCTTGTTTCTTTTTTTTTAAAAAAAAAAAAATTCTCACTATTAGTAATATTAATATGAACAAATAAATAAAAAAATGAGGAAAACAGAAATAAAAACACAGTTGTGTTACTTGTTTCTTTTTATTTCTTTTTTATTGCTTTTTTATTTCTTTTTGTTTCTTTTTTTAAAATTCTCACTGTTAGTGATATAATATGATCAAATAAATAAAAAAAAATAACAAAAATGATCTAAAATGTTAAAAATCATGTACCAATAATCACATTAATGAAATATTTGAATTCTTATAATAAGAATAAAAAAATTTTAGCTTATAAAAAAGAGAAATGTTTCTTTTTAATTTTTTTTAGGTGCATTTCTGCATGTCTTTCTGTTGTGCCCAAGTTGTCCATACTTTCCACATTTGGTTTTATTTTCATTCTCCCATAGTGCTCTAATTCTTCTTTTCTTTGGTCTTCTAGCTTTTATTCTGTTGTGTGGTGGGTCTACTTGTATATGTTGCTTTTCATATGGTATTTTTCATGTTGCTTGATTTAGAATTGGATGTACTGTTTCTTTGTATATTTCTCATAGTGCCTGCTTTGTAGAGAAATATGAGCAATATCTGTATGGATCTTGATTCATTTGCTTCAATATTGCAAGTACATGTGAACATAGTAGCTCATCGATTTGGAACTTGTTGCATGTGCATTTTTTTCTTCTCTTTTGACAATGAATGTTGTATTCAAGTCATATGTTTCTTCTGTTGAAGGTTTGACCTTCATTGAAATTTAAAAAAATAAGGAAAATAGAAATAAAAATACAGCAGTGTGACTTGTTGCTTTTTTATTTTTTTATTATTTTTTATTTCTCTTTATTTCTTTTTTGTTACTATAATATGAAATACAACATTAAATACAATATGAAATATTTCAAAAATAAAGATCGAATGAAAAGTAATTGTAGGATGACAAACAATTGATACAGCAACAAAAAATAATAACTTGCTTAATATTAAGCAAAGAAGTAATAATATTATCTATAGCTTTAGGCTTTTGATGTAATTATCATTAATAATATCTTGTGGTCTTTTAGCAAGCATGTTGAATGTTGATCTTGCAAGATTTCTATTTGTATAGGTCCATTCTTGCACTAAAGCATACAAGTACTGTAGCAATGCTGTTATTGGTAGGTCTTTAGCTTTCTTAATCACTGCATTCAATGATTTAGCTATATTTGAAGTCAGTGCTGAGTATCTGTTGTTAAATGAAAAAGGTCTTGCCTATTTGTGATACCCAATATTTTTCAGGTATTGGGTTATCCTTTCATCAATCCTTTCTAAGTTGTTCATATGGTACTCGAACTCTTCAATAGTGAATGCTTTTACTATTTGAAAGAAAGTATCCCTGATGCTTTTTGAGTGCTTTTTGAAGTTATTTTTCAGGTTGTTTAAAAGATATTATATACAAATACCATGGGTTGCTTCAGGATATATTTCTTGTACTTTTTTTTCAATACTTTTATGTCTGTCAGAAATTATAGAAATTCCTTCTCTACACCCAAAAGCTTGTCTGATTTTTCTGAAGAACCATTCCCAAAATTCATCATTTTAGAGTCAACAATAGAGAAAGCAAGAGGAAAGATTTTACCACCAGCATCTTATATTATTGCTGAAAGTAGTGTGCCACCATATGTTCCTGTCAGAAATATGCCATCGACTACTACAATAGGTCTGTAATATTTCTAGCCTTTTATTGATGCATCAAGTGCCATGAACATATAGAGGAATGAGTGGTCTTCTTTGTATCGATGTAACATCCTAAATTCCTAATCTAGATTTTTTATTTTAAAATAATAATAATAATAATAATAATAATAAATAAATAAATAAGTTTGAGGGTTTAATAAGTTATTTGATAAAATTTGGCGGACTAAAATGGATTTTTATCAAAAAAATAATAAATAAGGAAGGCACTGTAGCTCTTCCTCCTCCCCAGGCCACTTTTTCTTTATATAGGCTATTTTTATTTATTTTTCTTTCTTTATTCTTCATTCTTCATTTCTTTTCCTTCTTTCTACTCAATTTCAATTTTTTTTAAATAAAAAATCCAAATTAGGAATTTAGGATGTTACAATTCTCTCCCCCTTAAGAAATTTCATCCTCAAAATTTATATACCTATGAGGAAAATAAATGGGGATACTGGATTTGTATATCTTCTTCTCTCTCCCATGTTGCTTCCTCCTTAGAGTGGTTTCTCCATAACACTTTAACCAAAGGAATCACTTAACTTCTCAAAACTTTTTTCTCTCTCGCTATAATCTTTATGGGCTCTTCTTTATAAGTCAAATCTTCTCTTAATTCAATAACACTTCTCAAATCCTTATTTAGCATGTTTTGGAGAGCCCCTGTTGTCTGCTTTAGAGGAGGTTGAGCCAATAGCTTTTGCTTTTTGAGAATAACTTTTGTTTAGTAAGCCTCAGAGGCATATGTACAGTTTATTCAATAAATACTGTAAACTTTATTTGGTATTACAGTATATATGTAATGATAACTATTTGTACTAAGTTTATGATATATTAAGGTTTACAGATGATTAATAGTTCAATGTTACACTAACCCTTATGGTAGAGATAAGGGTGTCACATTTATTAGTATCAGAGCATAGGTTATTGGTTTTGTAGATTCCATTAGGTAGAATAAAGTGATTAGGTTTTTTATCTTGGTTTTTTGTTATCGTATAGGAAGATGCCACCCCAAGCTATAGATGGTCGAGGTCGTCGACGTCGTGTTATGAGATTAAAAGATGTTGGCCAACCTTATAGGGATCATACTCCATCTTTATCTCTAGATGGGATGGATAAGTATGAGATACTTGAAGGTAGTGAGTCTGTAGATGATACTGCCTCACAACGAGATAACTCTAGGGCAGACCCACCTCAATAAGCTAATCCACCACCTCCAGCAGCTCAAATACCACCTATTCCACCCATTGCTGTTCAGATTAATCCTGGACTAGGTGCACTTATAGCCCAAGCCATTACAGCTGCTATGACAGCTAGAGATCAATAGAGGCCTTGGGATATAGTGAAACATTACAGACATTTAGGAGCTGAGAATTTCGATGGCTTTCTAAATATTGAAAAGTCTGTTGAGTGGCTTACGAAGATCGAAAAGGTCTTTGCCTCTATGGAAATCTCTGATAGGGAGAAAAATAGTATAATTAAGATGTTTTTGCAAGGAGTGGCAGATAGTTGAATGGATCGAGTACATCACCTTCACGATGATGGAATGGCCTGGCAAACGTTTGTGGCAAAATTTCAAAAAGCAAGATGCCTTCTTTAGGTTGGCACAAGAGGATATGACTATTAGAGAATATATAGATAAGTTTAAAGATTTATATCGATTTGTCACGGACATGCTTCCATCTGAGGAAAACAAGTATGACCGATTCTTGAGTGGTTTACATGTAACTATTCAGTCTGGTTTGGCTTCGTTTGAAGGTACCACTTATAAGAGTTTAGTAGAAAAAGCTTTGGAGGTGGAGAAGTTAAAGAAAGAGGAAAGGGAAGTGTATCAAAAGGGTCGAAAGCACGGTCAGAGCTCCTTTTCCAATATTGATAATAGGTTTACTAAGAAAAGAGGTAATGCATTTCAGGTTAAAACTAGTCCTAGTATAGGCAGAAGCTCTTATTCAGAACTAAAATAAGCTAGTCAAAGCATAGTATAACAGTCAATTGGTAGCTTTACAGGTGTGCAAAGTTTAGGTGCTCGACAAAGGTTTCGACCTCTATGCTCAGTTTGTGGTAGACATCATGAGGGTGATTGTAAAATGCGAACTGGTGGTTGTTTTGAGTGCGGAGAGATTGGTCACTTTAAGAGGGAGTGCCCCCGTTTAAACTAGCCAGCTGGATCTGGGCATGGGTCTACTACACCAAGAAATCAAAGAGGTGGTAGAACCTAGTCTCAAGGTATGCCTATGATAGGAGGTACCAACACTAACATGCCTAGTAGAGCAACCTCATATATTCAACCTAGACAAGGAGCGGAGGCTGGAAGGCCGCAAACTCAAGCTTAAATTTTGCTATGACATAATAAGATGCATTGACATCTCCAGAGGTTGTGACTGGTATGTTATCTATCATGAGTAAAGATGCCTATACTCTTATTGATCCTGGATCTACCCATTCTTTAATCTCAATTGCATTTACCAGCCATTTTAATAAACAAGGGGATTTATTAGGTGAATCTTTAGTAGTTAGCATCCCTATTGGCAATCCTATTATGTGCAAACAAGTAGGGCTGTGCATCGGGCGGGTCAGGTCGGGTTTGAACCCAAAAATTTTTATGAACTTTAAATCGAACCGAACCTGAGATTTTTGGTTCGGGTCTCAGTTCGGGTTTCAGGTTACCCGAAAACTGAAATAAATAAAAGAAATGAAGGAAATAACAACTATTAGTGGATGGTCTGGTGGTAAAGCAACTTCTCAAGTGTCAGAGACCTGAGTTCGAACCCGGGGGACGTCATTTGTGCCACTTTTTTGAAAGGATTTTAATTGAAAAAAATGTATTACAATTCCCAGGTTCGAACTCATGACCTGGAACAAGTAAACCGACACCTTTGCCATTCCACCACACTCGGTAATTAAGATATTTTGGCAGTAATTATATATAAATATGCATTAGTTCGGTTTTTAGTTCGGGTCGGGTTAGCCCAAAAACTTATGAATGAAAGAAAATAGAAATCGAACCGAAAATTTTAGTTCAGTTTCGGTCGGGTTATTCGGACCGGGTCAGGTTTGCACACCCCTACAAATAAGTGTATAAAGAGTGTGCAGTTAAACTAGAAGATCAGCAACTATTAGCGAATTTAGTGCCTTTGCCTATTCAGGAGTTTGATGCTATATTAGGTATAGACTGGTTATCCCATCATCATGCTACGGTAGATTATTATGAGAAGTTAGTGAAGTTTAAACGTCCTGGAAAGCCTAAGCTCGTTTTTCATGGTGAATGTCATTTTTTCCGTCATGTATAATTTCAGCCATTGTAGCTGAGAAAATGCTTAGGAAGGGGTATCCAGCATATTTAGCCTATATTATTGATAAGAAATTTAGTGAACCTAAGATAAAGGATATTCCAGTGGTTTATGAATTTCTTGATGTATTTCCAGAAGAGCTTCCTAGATTACCTCTTAATAGAGAGATTGAGTTCTCTATTGACTTACAATCGAGTACAACCCCTATCTCTCAGGCACCCTATAGAATGGCTCCAACTAAGTTAAGGGAATTAAAGGTTCAATTACAAGAGCTTTTAGATAGAGGTTTTATAAGGCCTAGTATTTCACCATGGGGAGCTCCAGTATTATTTGTGAAGAAGAAAGATGGTTTATTACGACTATGCATAGATTATAGGTGATTTAATCGGGTGATGATATGAAATAAGTACCCTTTGCCTCCTATTGATGATATTTTTGATCAGCTTTAAGGTGCTAAAGTCTTTTTAAAAATTGACTTGTAGTCTGGGTATTATCAATTAAAAATTAAAGAAGTAGATGTACCTAAGACAACTTTTCAAATCCGATATAGACACTATGAATTTCTTGTAATGCCATTTGGGTTGACTAATGCACCAGCTGCTTTTATGGATCTTATGAACAGAGTATTTCGAACCTACTTGGATCAATTTGTTATTGTATTCATAGATGATATCTTGGTGTACTCAGGAAGTAAGGAAGCCTATGAGGAGCATTTGAGGATTGTCTTATAAATTTTGAGGGATAGGCAATTGTATGCCAAATTTAGTAAGTGTGAATTTTGGCTTGATCGAGTAATTTTCTTAGGACATGTTATCTCTGCAGAAGGAGTTTTTATAGATCCTAAAAAAATTAAAGCAGTGGTTAATTGGGAGCGTCCGACTAATCCTACTGAAGTTAGGAGTTTTTTAGGATTGGCAGGATATTACCGTCGCTACCTATAACTAAATTGCTTAGAAAGGATATTAAGTTTGAATGGTCTAGCGAATGCCAAGAAAGTTTCAAAAAACTTAAAGCTTGTTTAATATCAGCACTAGTTCTTACTCTTCCTTCTGGTAGTGGAGGCTATGTCGTGTATAGCGATGCTTCAAGGAATGGGTTAGGTTGTGTATTGATGCAGCATGGAAAGGTGATAGCTTATGCACTTAGATAACTTTGACCTCATGAATTGAATTACCCGACCCATGACTTGAAGTTGGCGGCTGTCGTCTTTACTTTAAAGGCTTGGAGGCATTATCTTTATGGAGAGTCGTGCCAAATATTCACTGATCATAAAAGATTAAAATATCTACTCTCTCAAAAAGAGTTGAATCTAAGGCAGAGGCGATGGATTGAACTACTTAAGAACTACGACTGCACTATCGAATATCATCCTGGGAAAGCTAATAAAGTAGCGGATGCACTCAGTCGAAGGTCTTATAGTAGTTTAGCTCATATAAAAGCTATGAGACTACCTTTTCTTTTAGATCTGCAATCTTTAAGAGTAGATTTTTCATTAAGTTATTTTGGAGCATTGTTAGCTACTCTAAGAGTGAGACCTATACTAGTTGAAAGGGTGCAGAGAGCTCAAGTCCAAGACCAACACTTGAGAAAAATCATCAATGAAGTGAAAAATGGCACTTGTACAGATTTCTCTCTCAGGGATGATGGAACTTTGATGTTGGGGAATAGACTATGCGTGCCTAATGAAGAAACTTTAAAAAAGGAAATAAGGAGGAAGCTTATTGTGCAGCATATTCAATGTACCCCGGTAGTACAAAGATGGATCGAACCCTTAGAGAAAATTATTGGTGGCAAGGTATGAAGAAGGAAATGCAGATTATGTGGCAAAATGTTTGGTGTGCCAACAAATCAATGCGAAACATCAATGTCCTTCTGGAACACTTCAACCACTTCCTATTCCTGAGTGGAAATGGGAGCACATCACAATGAATTTTATTTCTGGATTACCTCGAACACAAGTAGGAAATGACTCTATATGGGTAGTTGTGGATAGGTTAACTAAATCAGCCCATTTCTTACCAATAAAGATGACTTATTCTTTGGATAAACTAGTAGAAATTTATATGAATGAGGTGGTAAGACTTCATGGTGTTCCAATTTCTATAGTATCTGATAGAAATCCGTAGTTTACGTCAAGATTCTGGCCTAGTTTATAACATGCTATGGGTACTAAGTTAAAGTTCAGTACTACTTTTCATCCTAAAACTGATGGACAGTCTGAACAAACTATTCAAATGTTAGAAGATATGCTTAGAGCATGTGTAATGGAGTTCAAAGAAAGTTGGGACCAATATGTGCCTTTAATGGAGTTTGCATACAATAAAAGTTTTCATGCTAGCCTTGGCATGGCACCCTATGAAGCGTTATACGGAAGGAAATATAGGACTCCAATATGTTGGGACGAAGCGGGAGAGAGGAAGCTAGTAGGTCCAAAAATGGTACAAATAACTACAAATAAGGTACAATTGATTAGGAGTTGTTTGAAGGCTGCTCAGAACAGACAAAAGAATTATGAAGATTTGAAACGAAAAGATATTGAGTATGTAGTTAGGGAAAAAGTCTTTCTAAAAATTTCTTATTGGAAATGTGTTGTACACTTTGGAAAGCGTGGGAAGTTAAGTCCTCGATATATTAGGCCGTATGAAATTATAAAAAAGAATTAGGTCTGTTGCTTATAGATTAGCCTTACCACCAGAATTGTCTAGGATTTATGACGTCTTTTATGTTTCTATATTAAGAAGATATAGAAGTGATCCCTCTCATATCCTGCAACAATAACCAATAGAACTAAGAGAAGATTTGACTTATGAAGAAGAGCCCATAGAGATTCTAGCCAGAGAGGAAAAAGTTTTGAGAAGTAAAATGATTCATTTGGTTAAAGTTTTATAGAGAAACCACTCTAAGGAGGAAGCAACATGGGAGAGAGAAGAAGATATGCGAATCCAATATTCTTATTTATTTTCCTCATAGGTATATAAATTTCGAGGATGAAATTTCTTAAGGGGGAGAGAATTGTAACATCCTAAATTCCTAATCTGGATTTTTTATTTTTTTTAAAAAAAATAATAAATAAGTTTGAGGGTTTAATAAGTTATTTGATAAAATTTGGAGGACTAAAATGGTTTTTGTCAAAAAATAATAATAATAATAATAAATAAGGAAGGCACTGTAGCTCTTCCTCCTCCCTACGTCACTTTTTCTTTATATAAGCTATCTTCATTTTTTTTCTTTCTTTATTCTTCATTCTTCGTTTCTTTTCCTTCTTTCTACTCTATTTCAATTTTTTTTCTCTTTCTTTCTCTAATTAAATAACTCAAATTTCTCTTCAAGTTTCATCTCCAATCAAGTTTTGTTGAAGCTACAAATATTTTAAGGTAAATAAAAAATTATTTGTTTAATTTATTAATTAATTAATTATTTATATTGTTATTGGTATTATTATTTTTGAATTATTTTTGAATTTCATATTTAAGTATATGGTGATATTTTGAAGTAAATGAATTTAATTTTATTTTTATATTAAACTCTTCAATATTTGGGTTTAATTATATGTTTTGGGTAGTTGATTTTTATTTTGAGACTTTAGATAGGCTAGATTTGACTTTCTGTACGTATCTGTAGCTTCAGGATGTTGTATTGGTATTGAAAATAGTAAAGTTATGAATTTATGCTTTTAATTTTAGGCAGAGAAGCATCGTCGTGTGTAGAGCATAGTGCAGCTCCTCCCAGCTAGAATTTTGGTTATCTTACTAGGTGAGTGGATACTGATATAACACTAGTTTTAAATCTATGATATGTACCAATACTTATGTTTTACATATGATTGGTGTTTGGAAATTACTTATATATTATTTGCAATTATATATTTTTTAGCTATCCGGAACTATGCGGTGTTGAATTTATTTTAAAATACTTGGTTTATGGAATACACTCAGTGAGGTGCCTATAAAATTACACCTTGAATGTTGGGTACAAATAAAATAAATTATATTACCTACGGGTATTGTCTCTGCGCATGCGCATGACGAGGATTTTGCACTCTGGGGTGCGAGGTGAGACATTTAGCTCCCAGAGTTGCTAGGGATTTATAGGATGCCACTTGAGTGTATATTGGTATTAACATGTTAATGTGTATTATTACTATTTGATTTTTTGTCTATGACATTTCGTAATTTATTCCAAACTTTTGTTGAAGGATTTAAGTGGAAACTACATGAAAATTTTATATTACTTGAGGTTATATTGAATAAGAAGTGTTTGTTTTAGAAACTCAAGCTGTTTACGTTTCCTGAATGGTTTTGATTTCATTAAAGTTGAGTTTCTATATCATGTTATATTATAAATTATTATTATTTTATGGTTATATTTTTGTCCACTCACTAAGTATTCGTACTCACCCACCCACCTTAAACATTTCAGACATCAATTTAGAGTATCAGTAAATCCTTGTTTAGCGTGTTTTGGAGAGCCCATGTTGTCTGCTTTAGAGGAGGTTGAGCCAATAGCTTTTGCTTTTTGAGAATAACTTTTATTTAGTAAGCCTCAGAGGCATGTGCATAGTTTGTTCAATAAATACTGTAAACTTTATTTAGTATTACAGTATGTATGTAATGATGACTATTTGTACTAAATTTATGATATATTAAGGTTTGCAGATGATTAATATT
The DNA here is from genome assembly GCA_949673435.1 of Macaranga tanarius. Classification (NCBI taxonomy): domain Eukaryota; kingdom Viridiplantae; phylum Streptophyta; class Magnoliopsida; order Malpighiales; family Euphorbiaceae; genus Macaranga; species Macaranga tanarius. The sequence continues at coordinate 17,815 of CATIWO010449540.1, forward strand.
TCTATGTTACACTAAACCTTATGGTAGAGATAAGGGTGTCACAATCGAGATCAATAATTGATCTTGGATTTGTTGTCGTTAGTATGTATAGGAAACTTGGTAAAAGTGCATAAGATTCATCCGGTTTACCTCTTAGTATTTGAAGTCCCTTTTCTCTTGATCTCTATATGTTTAGGTAGTTGATATTGATGCCATATTGTTCTTTCATGTCTCTCATTATATCTGCTGGTGAGTATATAGTTTTGATACTCTAGTATTTTAATTTTATGCAGTCAACCACCAGAGTTATTGTTGCTTATCTTTAGTCTGCTAATCTGATGTCCATGCTACATATGTGGATGTTGTTGAACTTTTTAATAATAAATTTATCTAATTTTCCATTTTTTAAAGCTCTTATCACCCCGCTGTATTTTTCATCCAAGCATTTAGCAACAAAGTTGAGAGTATTTATCTTAACAGTTCTATATTAGAAGTGGTTCTTAACAGCACTAAGTCTTAATGCTTTTTTGAATTCTTCTTTGCTGTTGTGTATTACACCTTCTTCAGGTTTTGTTGCTGTTTTATTACAAATTGTTAATGATTCTTCACTGCCATCTTCCACTAGAAGGATGTCCGTCATTATTTTTGCATAATCTAGATAATCTGAATTTTGATTATTTGCTTATGTGTTTGTTGAGCTGTGTTCAAAAATTGATACCAGATCTGTTTGAGTTGTTGATTTTTGTTGCAGCATGTTGTTGTTGAAGCTTGTTTCTAGAAATTCATTCTTCTAACAGTGATGCATAGAGGGAATTTAGTCAAATTAGGCTCTTTCTTCTTTAGTTGCAAATAGAAGAAGAGAGTTATATTGTCTTCTACTTTTAAAGGTGGATAATTTTCTCTAACTTTGTACTATATGACTATTTGATGAAAATCTTTTTGAATTCGAAGCCTCTCTGATATTATTTTCAGCATTTTATGAAAGTTTGGTTGTATTATGGTTCCTATCACATCAAAATCAATATAATCTATTACTTTATTCCAGTTCCCATTGTGATGAACGAAGACTGGTATGACTTTCATTGTACCTATAATTAAAAAATTAGAGAAACTAGTTTGCTATTTTTGTGTTTTAGGCTGTGTTGCTTCTTGTTGCTTCTTATTGCTTTTTTGTTGCTTTTTGTTTCTTTTTTATTTTTTTATATATTTTTATATCAGGTTTTAGTTTTTGTTGCTTATTGTTTCTTTTTGTTTCTTTAAGTTATTTTTTTTCACTGATGTTTAAAGTTTTATTATTTTTTGTTTCTTTCTGTTTCTTTTTTATTTCTAGTTGTTTCTCTTTATTTTTTTGTTTCTTTTTGTTTATTTTTATGTAATTTCAGGTTTTTGTTGCTTATCATTTTTTTTTGTTTCTTTAAGTTGCTCTCTTCACTAATGTTTAAGGTTTTGTTGCTTCTTGTTGCTTTTTTGTTTCTAGTTGTTTCTCTTTGTTTCTTTGTATTTTTTTTTTGTTTATTTTTGTATAATTTCAGGTTTCTATTGCTTATTGTTTCTTCTTATTTCTTTAAGTTGCTCTCTTCACCGATATTTAAGGTTTTGTTACTTCTTATTACTTCTTGTTGCTTTTTTTTTTTATTTCTAGTTGTTTCTCTTTATTTCTTTGTGTTTCTTTTTATTTATTTTTGTGTAATTTCAGGTTTTTGTTGATATTTGTTTCTTCTTGTTTCTTTAAGTTTCTCTCTTCACTGATGTATTAAGGTTTTATTACTTCTTTGTTTCTTTTTGTTGCTTTACTTCTTCTTTGTTTGTTTTATTTCAATAAGTTGCTCTCTTCACTGATGTATTAAGATTTTGTTGCTTCTTGTTTCTTTTTGTTGCCTTACTTTTTTTTTTGTTTATTTTGTTTCTTTAAGTTGCTCTCTTCACTGATGTATTAAGGTTTTGTTGATTCTTTGTTGCTTCTTTGTTTCTTTTTGTTGTCTTACTTCTTTTTTGTTTGTTTTGTTTCTTTAAGTTGATCTCTTCACTGATGTATTAAGGTTTTGTTGCTTCTTTATTTCTTTTTGTTGCCTTACTTCTTTTTTATTTATTTTCTTATTTTTTATTTTTCTTGTTGTTGCTTTTTTTTAGGTTGCTAATAAACTGAAGTCCAATATTATTTTTATTGTTTATAACCGTTGAAAAAGCATTTATATAGTGTAAAACAAATTTTAATATTTTTTATAATCGTGATTTATTGTTTCTTATTGATAAAATATGATTACAGAAAAATAGAAAAATATATCTGATATGTTTTTGAGGTGCGTACCTGTTTTTGTGAATGATTGTTACATTTGATCTTCAATGTTGTTTCGGTTATTGTTTTAATGTTGATTTCTCTGATTTGTTGAAGAAAGTTGTTGCAGATCTAGGTTTTTCAGATCCCTAAACTTGATTTGTTGAAGGAACTTGTTTTCTGTTTATGTTACAAAATTTAGAAGAGAAAATCAGATCTAGCTAAAATCGATTGAAGAAGGAAGTTGATCTGATCGTGAATTTGATTGATTGAAGAGAAAGTTGAAATTATTTGGAGAAAAATTTTTGGTGTTTGAGAACGTAATTTTTTTGAGCTTTTTTTCCGTTTCTTTTTAGGAATTAGTGTCTGTTTTGGAATGTTTGTCTTTTAGCTGAAAAATGTTAGCTTATACATGGTCTAGATTTGAAAAAAAAAAATCATTAAAGCTATTTTTGAAAAAACTTTTGGTCAATGTGGCTTTTGATATTATTTTTAGTTTTCTGGCTATTTTTTAAAAAATTCCTTAATTTTATGGTTAGTAATTGATTTGGGAGAAAGATAAAAAGAGAAGAAGAAGAAAAAGAGACAAAAACGAAGAAAAGAAGAAGAGAAAAAAACGAAGAGAAGAAGAAGAGAAACAAAAGAAATAACGTAAAAAAGAAAAGAGATAAGGAAAGAGGCCGTATTTTACAAAATACGCACCGTAGGTTTGATAAAAAAAAAACCACCATATTTTTGAAATATTTTGTTTGATTTTAGTTATTTTTGTAATTTTACCTATTTTATGTTGTCCAAAAAAAATTTCTTAAAATCTCATATAACACAAAAAAAACTTATAAATCAATTTATTATATACCTTAGTATTAATAAATTAAAATATAAAACAAGTGTTTCTAACCAAAATAAAATATAAAACCAAGTGTTCAAACTTTACAATTAAAAATAATGAAATTTTTAAGAGATTTTTTTTTTCAAAAAGATAAAATCTTCTTTATATTTTTAATTACTATTTTTATTATTTCCACCACTCTGTTTTTCTTCCCTTTTTATATTATTTGTTGTAATTCATCTCTATTAGAAAATTTTTAAATAATGCAGTTGAAAATTGAGAATTAGGTTTTAGAAAAAATTAAAATATGACAAGTTTGTATAGAATAATCTAAAAAGTGAAAATTTGTATGAACATATTTTAAAATTAATTTTTCAAAGTGTAAAGATTAACATTTGAGAGAATTTTTTTTTTTTTTAAAAAAAGGATTACAATGAATAAATTTATAAAATAAGAACCTAAAACTAATTGTTTAAAATACATTTAGATCTTTAAAATAAAATTAGATATAATTAATACAATTTGCAAAGTTCAATAGATAAATTAATATATAACTTTAAAAATAGAATACAATTGCAAAATTGGATCAAAGTTTGAGATTGGATTGATCATTTTTCCAAAAATAAATATATTGCGCTTTACCATCATTTTGCACTTGAGTAATAAAAAAATTAACAAATATCCTAAATACTACAATTAACTAAATAATCCAGAACGGGCAAGAAAAATCCCAATTAGCTAAATTATTTCGTCTCTGGGCTAGCAGAAAGAATAACAGAGAACACAAAAATAGCAAGCTTACCTTGTTGGTATTGCTTATCAGACTATCGCTTTATGTTAATACTGCAAAGGGTTTGTATGATAATCAGCCGAATCGATATAATTACACTAAATATATAATGGTAAAACTTACAGCAGCATAAACTGGCTAGAAAATGTGATTGAAATCATTGAATTATTTAAGCCATTGAGATTATATGCTAGCTTCTGGCACCAGCATTAGCACGCATCCAATGAATTGGTGTAAAACCAGGGTTATAGAGATGTTGAAGAAAACATTATGCTACAGATTTAAAGATGGCATTGAGCACAGCTTCTCGAGTCGGCAAAGCTGGAATTGCACCTCTCTCCGTCACAGTCAATGCACCGCAAGCATTAGCAAACTTGAGAGCATCTCTTAGTCCATCCTCATTCTACAAGATTAAACTGGTCACAGTTAGATGCATCAACTTTAAATACTGAAGGAACCAGGCGTACGACATAGTTGTCTGGAACAAGTATTGTGACAACTAAACAAGCATACTGCTAGATTAGGGAACATTGCACGGTTATAATAAAAAAAAACTAGAATTAATCCAGAAATAATGCACGTGATCGGAGGATAATGAACATGGAGAAAAATTACATCCTAGAAATACTGCAGAAAAATTTTATACTTAGAAAAATGTTTTATAGTACTATATGGAAGTAAAGAGAACATAACAGAGTCATTTTATATATATGAATGACCCTATACACGCATTTTGACCAATTATGCCCCTATCTTGGTGTCTGTAATATATAATATAATATAACAGAAAGTCCAAGAATAGGAAAGGATTATGTGACAGAGAAAATCTTGATTTTATTGTTTAAGATGAGGAGAAATATGTGGCACATGTATGTGCAAACACAAATGGCACTACCTGAAGCAAGGAGAAATCTTCAGCTAGCTGTGACAATATTCCAGCTACAAAAGCATCCCCAGCACCTGTAGTGTCCACAGCATCCACCTTCATACCCTTCACTCTGCCACTGAATTCCTGCCCATGTATAGCGCAGCGCAATTTTGCATACAGAATTGTCAGAAAAAGTTGGAACAATCACAAGAAAAAACATGTCAAATGGTGTATAAGAACCATAACAAGCTCAAATGATTTTTAAAAAAAAACAAACTACAATACTTTTTTTTCTTTTTCACAAATCCTCCAGATTTATTAGACACATTTTCATCAAATTATATGCAAGAAGAATGCAGGAAAACAGTTTTTACTTGTTCAACATGAAACTGGAGAATTTTGATGCTTACCTTTGTGTAATATCTGCAACCATCTGCGCCCTCGGTGACAAGAAGCAATTTAAGATTTGGATGAAAGAATTTTGAAACAACAGCATCATCATAAGGATCTTCTCCTTTAGTTAAGAAAGATATCTCTTCTTCACTTATCTGAAAGATATAATTTAGCAATGCTCAGTATAGTTGGTTTTTCTGTCCAAATTTGCCATGCCACTAGAAAAAAGGAATGTATCACGGTTAGTAACAAGGCCAAAGTTCTTAGTTTACATTCAGAAGGTCATTACCTTGATAATATCTGCAAGTTCCCAAATGCTCAGAATGCCTTCTCTGGCACTATCAGCAGATGACCATAGTGGAAGCCTCAGGTTAGGATCATAGGACAGGAGGACACCAGCATCCTTCGCAGCTTTTGCTGCTGCAATGTGCGCCGACTTGCATGGCTCTGTTATAAGACTTATAGAGCCATAGTGAAACATTTTTGCCTGTCATGAAGAGGAGAAATTAAAAAAAAGTTAAGTGACATGGAGATCAAAACCCCATTTTTATCATGTTTGCAAAGTGTTTTTGAAAAATTTCCCTGATATATTACTGAGAGAAGTCCTCACGCAAATCCACTCTTGAGAACAATTTTATCAGTTGATCAAGTAAAAGAGTACAGATTTCACATAATGTTACTTGTGTAAAAAGAATTATCTGCATCCTGTCCAACATGTTGCCTAACTAAGGTCACCTTCGAGAATAATAAGCTGAAAAGCTGTTACTAAAATCTGAAAGTTATGCATGGTTGTACTGTCCCCCAGCTACATGCTGTGACTCATATGTGATAGAACTAAATTAATAACTTACTATATAAGGTAGATATTTATTACTATTTTTTCAGCTGTTTGTGGTTATTCATCTTGCTTTGGATTGATTGCAAAGATAACAATAGTACATACCTTCCTAATTAAGTCTAAATCAAGTTCAGACTCCTCAAGCAACATATCAGCACTCGGATTACGGTAAAACATGAACTCACGTTCTCCATCACTCCTCAATGTAACAAATGCCAAAGCAGTTCGTGCACCGGGATCGAAACGCATTCCTTCACTGTTCACATTATTCTCCTTTAAAATATCAGCAAGCATGTATCCAAATTCATCTTCACCAACCTGTGCATGTTGCAGAAAACATTTTAATGGTCTGGAATAGATGAGTAATAGAAATCAATTCAAAACATGAGATAAGATCAAAATAAAACAATTTCAGCACGCTCGGCACAATTTATGAAATTCCTGTACTATTGAATATCAGAATAAACTCATTATTGTCATTTTTCAAATGGTCATTGTTTTACTATGAATTTTAAAAGGTGCTACTTTCTTATATTGGTAATGGTAACCGCCAGATGGTATGAATATAGTTATAATTGCACCTTCCCAATAAAAGCTGAGCAGCCACCAAGACGAGCAATACCAACAGCAACATTTGCAGGTGCACCTCCTGGAGCCTTTTTAAATGCAGGTGCATCAGCCAATGAAAGCCCGCTGGTGGTTGGGACAAAATCAATTAGCATTTCCCCAAAACAAACCACCAAAGAGGAATCTTTTGTTTCTGGCTGCCCATCACCTGACAATGCTTTACCTGTAACAAATACAAGTTAGGAGAAGCCAGAATCTAGAAATAAGAAGGAAAAAAAAAAAACCAAGAGAAGTGATCGTGGATGTAAATAAAACAGGTTATCATCAAGCAATTGCCAAATCCAAGGTGACTGCTCATCAAGATCCCAAATCTATCGACCTAGGACATTATTTTTCTTGAGGGAAACAAGATTCATGCAACTTAAGCAGAAGATTGTCTAACATGAACTTGAGCTGATAAAAATTTAATTAATTTAGACAAAATTAAAAAAGATCAGTTTCATGATTGACCAGACAGCAAAATCATGTCAATCAAATCTTGGATACTGAATGCATTTCCATCCCATGACACAAATTGATTGAGTGATGGCAATCATGAGTTATTAACTAGCATTTACAGTGCCTCACATGCTTCGGGTTCATTGAAATAAAGTTGTTAAAATTTGGCAGCAAAGTTGAGCCTTTCTGCTGGTGCTAGATATATTTCTTGTGCTGACTGAAGTAAGCTACTTATTACCCACGGATACCTCCATAACAAGGAGTTACAACCACTTATCTCACGCTTAAAGACCAACCACAAGAAAGGTAAATTATGTAGAAACATCAAAACTGACATATATATTATGAATAGAATAATGCCAATGTTAGACAATTCAAACCTTGCAAACTAATTAACTTGTCTAAACATTTTTAAGGATATTCAAAGGATATGGTGAGAAAGTGCACACGTGCGTGTAATTTCAAATTAATAAGATTTTGTTGTAACAAGAGTGACCCTTATTAAATCAGATTTGCTAATGCTAAAAATCTTTTTCTAATTAAATGAAATTTTGAACCAAAATAAGCTGATTAATTAGTTGTCTTAAATTAGTTATTGAGAGACCTTTGCCCCCTTGTGATCCTAACCCGATCGAACTAGATTAGTCAAAATTCAATGGATTTTGAATTAAAAAAAAAAAAATATTCAAAGAAAAATATAGCTATATAGGACAGCAGCACGACTCTGGATTCTTTCAAATTTTATTGCCGTTAATATCACAATTTCTACTTATATTAATTCCTACTATATGGTGGAAAATATTTTCTAGCTTACATGTTTTGCTAAAATCTTCCAAATCTTATCCAATATAGGAAAAATATAATAAAGCATAGAAATCTGATTAGGAATGTAATTATTCTACACAAAACCTCCTTAAACAGGATTCTATCCCACTCTGTGTATAGATATAGATTAGACAGCCTGTAGCTGACCTTCACAAAAGAAACACAAACTATAGGCAAAACCTAAAACCCTAAAGGCACAAAATTTCAAATTTATATTTTTTTCTTTTTTGCTTTTAAATTCTCTGTGCTGCAATGGCAACAAGAACAAGCACAAGCCCTAGAAGTTCTGATGTTACTAATGACTTGATGAGAAAAACTTTCAACAAATTCGACAAAAACGGGGATGGAAAGATTTCTGCTGATGAGGTTGAAAGCAGCCTCAATGACCTGGGTGTCAAGGTATCATCACGAGAGCTTCAATTGATGATGCAACAATATGATAAAGATGGTGATGGCTGCCTTGATCCTGAAGAGTTTGCTGGCCTCTACAAGCACTGTGGATTAGATGGTGACAGTCGTGGCGCATCGGAGGAGGCTGACCTTAAGGATGCTTTTGACATGTATGATATTGACAAGAATGGATTGATCTCTGCAAGTGAGTTGCATTCAGTATTGAACAAGATCGGTGAGAAGTGCACTGTGACTGATTGTGATAGGATGATTAGTAAGGTTGATCAAGATGGTGACGGGCATGTTAATTTCGAGGAATTTAAGAAGATGATGTCTAATTCTTATTAAGTTGTGGAAAATTATGCAGGGTAGACTAAATTGGCTAAATAATAACAGTGGAATAAATTTTTATTATGTCTCTAAGAGGCTTTTTAGATAGTTTATAATTTTCGACAGTTTCCTTATAGTCCATAATTTCTTACAGAAGAAAAGGAGAACTATGATGTGGTGATAGTCTATCTCATAAATTGAAACCAATTATTGTTACTTGCAAGTTTCAAGAACATTAGTTTTGTTGCATAACACAAGATTTCTGCAACTTTGTCAAATGTGAATTTGACCTGATCACAATTTTTTTTACTTAATCTACCAAAAAAAGTTGCAATTTTGTGATAATCTAACTGCATTTTCATCCCATCATACAAAAACGATAAAACTATTGAAATTAGATTCTGAAGAACTTGCAGCAAGGTTGAGCCTTTTTAATTTGCATAACTCATCTCTTGCTGCTGCTGCAAAGCATGTTACAATAAGGAAAGAGAAACACATCACTTGGACTCAACTAAGCTACCTATCACCCACTAAAACCTCCATTAAGACAAACCAGAACAAAGCTTCCATAAATAACAGCAAAAATAAACTAAGCACATGTTATATTAACATCACAGAAAAAGGATAAATAAATCAAGCAAATGGCTACAAAAACCTCAATCAGAATTGAGCAACAGTACTAATTCTACATGCACTAATTAAAAAAAATAAAGAACACAAAAGCAATTTCAAGACATAGGTACCTCGTAAACTTGAAGGAGGAACAGAAACAAGAGGAGGACAAGTGAAACCAGTGGCTCTAACATTATTCCCATGTCTGAATGTGACTGAATTATGAGAATTAAGTGCCACACTACCAAAACAAAAAGCAGTGCAGCAGTGAAGAGCCATACACTTAAAATAAAATATATCCGCCTCTACACCAAGAAAGAAACAAACTTTTTTCTGATTGTTGTGTCTTGGTCCCTGATTGGCCAAAAATCAGAAACTTGCGGGTACCCAGAACAGCAAAAGACTGTAGCTTGGCGTAATGATTGATGGGTAGCAAACAGAAAGTGTGTTGAGGAGCAGTAGCAGCAGCAGAGAAGGCCAGTGTTGGATAAAAGTGAGAGTATTAGCGGAGAAAGCAAAGAGTTTTCGTTTGTTGTTGGTCTGTTTTTGGACAGTCAGCTAACTTTGCTTCTGTTGTTTGATTTAAACTCCATCATTTTTACAACTTTTGTTGTAGTTTAGTTACTAAAACTACCTTAATTTTATCCACCACTCTTAACAATTGCTTTTTTTCTTATAATTAATTCATTTTCCTATATGAGTTCAATATATGTTCCTAACCAATTTGTATATCCAATAACCATT
>CATIWO010449649.1:0-12233 GCA_949673435.1 Macaranga tanarius
TAAATATAATATTAATAATATATAAAACATTAATAATATATAATATTAAAATAATAATAAAAAATAATAATTATAAATTAGCGACGGATTCAGCATCCGTCGCTAATTAGCGACGGATGGTGAATCCGTCGCTAATTTTAGCGACAGATTCAAGATCCGTCGCTAAAATTAGCGACGGATTCAATATCCGTCGCTAATTAGCGACGGATATTCAATCCGTCGCTAATTTTAGCAACGGATTTGAAAATCCGTCGCTAATTAGCGACGGATATTAAATCCGTCGCTAATCACTATCCGTCGCTAATCCGTCGGTAATTAGCGACGGAAAACTGGCCGTCGCTAATTTCCGTCGGTAAATTGTTGCATTCTAGTAGTGAATTTTTTTTACTAAAAATCAAATTAAAATGATCAATTATGTTGAATATTAAAGATAAAAAAATTAATTTCCATATAATCAAAATTTCAATTATAACTAAATAGTACTCATGTATCTAATTAAATAATTATGAATGTAGTTATAAAATTATTAAATTTAACTTTAATATTTTCGTCCATTAATATTAAGAGATATAAAAGAGTAGGAAATAGGGGTGAGCACGGTTCGGTTCAGTTCGAAGAATGCAATTCTTCGAAATTGCTCCATACTATCGGAGATTTAAAAATTAAAGCTCCAGAATTGCTCCAAATTTTTGGTTTGAGACAATTCGGAGATTAAAAATTTCAGTTCAATTCGGTTCGGAGATCGATTCTTTTCTGAATTAAAAATTTTGGTTCAATTCGGTTCGGATATCAATTCTTCTCCGAGTTAAAATAAATAAATAAAGATATAATTCAAATCGAATTATTAAACTATAAACCATTTGATAATTTTATTATAAAATTAAATAATTTTTAATAGCTTTATTTATCATTATTTTTTTATTATAAAAATTTTATTAACATATATACAATACACTCTAATATACCATACCATTATTAAATATTTTTATGAAAAAATTTATATAAATTATAGAATAATAATAACAACCCCATAATTATTAAAAAAGTATATTACATTAGAATTTTATTATTGAAGATAAATTTAAAATTTTCAACATAAATTATATTATAATATTTTGAAATGCTATTTACTAATTTAATATTTATTTTATTGTGATTTAAAATGATTTAATTAATGATTAAAATTTTTTATTTCAAATAATTAAATTGATATTTATTATTTTAGATTTTAAATTAGTAGGTTTAATATTAATAAAATGAATATAAAAATTGAAACTATATATATATATATATATATATATATATATATATATATATATATATATATATATATTAGCATCTAGTACTCTCGTTGTATATATTGGGGATGTAAATATTCTTTTGTGATGGATGGTTGTATGATATTGATTACACACACACACACACACACACACACACACACACACATATATATATGAGGTTATTTATATTATGATTAAGCATATTTTCTTACGATCAAAGTATGAATCGAAAATGTTTGAGTATATTTATGAAAACTACCTTTTATTTTGTTGATTCTAAAAATGAGTTAACAATTATATGAGTATTGATAAGATGATGTTATTATATTAAAATCATTTCTTACCATCTGGAAATATTTAGGTTATATTATCATGGATAGTACTTGATAGGGATGTTGATATTGCTATTGCAAACTTAAAATTTATGTATTTAATGATAATATATTAAAAGTCCACCAATGTATAATTATTGATTAGATAAGTTGTTATGTTACAAATTCATTGGACTTATTAATTCTTGAGTTAATATCTCTATTATTATTAATTCATGAGTTAAGTATATTAATAGAATTGATTATAGTAGGGGTGTTACATTTTATTGGTATCAAAGCTCTAGGTTATTAGATTTTGTAGACAATAAGAAATATTGTGTTAAATTTTGTAGACCTTAAGAAATATTGAGTTGGTGGACATTGACTGTGGAATATGTATATATTGTAATGATGAGAATTACTAAAGTCTTATAATTTTAATTTTCAGAAGATGGCAATAACTAGAGGTGGAATTGTAGAGAGTCAAGGTAGGGGTCGTGGACGAGGACGTGAAGTCCAGCCAGATAGAATCAGGCTAGTTGAGTTAGCCAATATTTCCAGCAGGAGTCAAACATTTCAGGGAGAATCGTTTCCATCGTCAGCTTCGGTTAGCAACAAGAAAGATGATATACCGGATGTTCGAATAGGTAGTTTACAAGGTAGTTCTATGCCAGTAGCTTTAGCATCAATATTTGAGCATGTAACTAGAAGGGCAAAGAATTTCTACCAAGCACCACTACCAGTGATGCCCTGTGAATGTGCTGAACCAACTAGCAGCCCTAGTAGTACACATAGATGCTACTAATTTGGCACGTACGATGGCAACAATAATGTCAGAATAAGAAAGATATAAGAAGCTTGGAGACATCATTGAACATGTAAAAAAGTGTGGAGCTTATGATTTTCATGGTACTTTGGACCCAAGACAAGTAGATAAGTGGGTTAAAACCGTGGAAAAGACTTTTAATACATTACAACTTAGTAATAAAGAAAAATTAAATAACGTCTATGGCCTCATGTTTGAAAAGCAGATGATTGGTTGATGAGAGTAAAAAATCTTTATGGGGAAGCTTTCACATGCCAGAATTTTGAAAAAGAATTTAGTAAGGAGTACTTAACTAAGACTTTTCAAAAGCAGAGGAAGGCTTCTTTTATGAATTTGGTACAAGGATCAATGTTAGTCAGAGAATACATTAATAAGTTTGAAGACTTGTATCAATATGCGAAAGACATTTAACCTACTGAAGAAGCAAAGAGTGAGAAGTTTCAAAATGGACTGTATGTGTCTACATTCAAGGTATGATTTCATAGGCACATCATTGAGAGTATTTTATTAAATCAAAATATTACAGAAACTTAATCCTCACATATATAGTTCAAAATAAATTTAACATTATATGTTCCCGAACAAACTAGAAAATACATATCTGCAAATAATGTATAAGAAATTATTAAATATTAATCATTTCTAAAATATAAATATATAGTAAATTCAAAACTAGTGTTATGATAATAGCCACTCACCTATCAAGACAACCAAAAATTCTAATTGGGGGGAGCTGTACTATGATCTACGCCTGACGATGCTTCTTTACCTAAATTAAGAAATAGGAAGTACTATATTAAAACAACCCTGAACCTATCATTTAAGAATCAAAAGTATAAGTTCATGAGCTTATTATCTTAATTCTACTCAACATAGTTAATATATGGTAGGTTGATATGGTTTGTGACCCTAAAAGTAGTTTGAAAAAGCTTTCAAAAAGGTCTAAAGGCGTCAGAAGGCTGCTGAGGCACCTTCTCAGTACTAAGACATCGCCTAATCAGCCCGAAAACACATAGAAATACTGAAAAAGCTATGTTTTGAGCTATAAATACCAAAAATCAAACCTAATCAATCCTAAACACCATTTCTAACATCACAGGGGTCAGTTTTTTTTTTTATAAATGAATGCTTTAAACTCAATATACAATCAAAACATCAAATCTTAAATAATTTAAAAACTTGAACGTTTATATATATTTACTTACCAAAACTCTTGTATATAAACTTTGAATTTGCAAAAAGAAACCTTAAAGTTATTGTTTGATTATTAATGAAAGGAGTTAGAAGAAAAGAAAGAAAAGAAATAGTGATGAAGAAAAATGAAGGGAAAGAAGCATGAAGAAGAAGAAGTTGACGAGAGAAGAAAAAGATAAGTTTTCTTTTTTTTTTTTTTTTTTATTTCGTTTTAAAACCAAATAGCCATTTAGACCCCTATAATATTTCTTAGGCACATACAACCCTCAAAACCTACTTCTAATGTCATCTAATCCATAAACATATATATACACCCGTAAACATCAAGGGCAGGATATTACATCCTGGTCAATGTGGACCATAATGTTTAGTGATGAATGTGAGCTTCCCTCTTGAACCTACAAGCATAAGAAAACTAAGATAAACCTAGGATCTTCGATCCGTAAGCTCTTCGATACTTAAGTTAGAGAGAAATATATTCAAGATGTTTTAATAATGAAAAATATAAGCCTTTATATAGGCATAAAAAAGACATACCTAATTCCAATTGAATTGGTATATTGAGAACCCTTATCCTTTATCAATTAAGTGACTTTATCCTTATCTCTATAATAGTCCCAAATGGACATAGAGTCCTCTATTGGGCTTAAACTTATGGGTTTGGGCTCATATAGGCCCTCTAGGACTATCATTTAGTTCTAGAGGGATATGGTGTAACTTAAGCAAGCATAGGATAATATTTTAGGATTTGATATTGTGTTATGTTTGCATTGTTTATTTTATTTGGTTGGAAGGTGTATTAAAATTATGAATAAATTTTTGGAATTGAAATATTTGATTCAAATGGAAATAACTTTGGATTTTGGATGCTATGCATTTGGCATCTATTTGTTTCTCTCACCGAGGTTGCTGTCTTTCTAGTTAATGTCAATAGAGCACTTACAAGAAATCTTATGACTGCTTAAATCTATCTTTTTTCTTGCTACTGATCAAGCTCGACCTACTTATGGTATGCAAATCTCTAGATTGGATAAGTTCCAGCTTGGCGGGAAACCCCTTGAACCCTTTCTGATCTATCAGGGGGTTTAGCTGCATGGTTTACTCTAGCTGTTTCATTTTTTTTTTGTCTTGGTTCAATTTTGTTTAGACACTTACTCAGGATAATCTTTAATTGATGTGTGAATGTTTAATTTGTACACATGCAGGCTTTTGGTGGTGATGATTCAGATGTTATGTCACCTAGAAATAATCATGCTCCGGCTGAGAGTTCAAACATACCTGTTGATGCTGCCCAAACTAGAGATCCTTCTTTACTGGTTGAAATTTTGTAATTGCAAATGTTATTTCAAACTATGGCAAAACCATATTCATTTAGGCCTAAGTAAATGATGAAAATCATATATTATGTGGATTCAAGAAAGAATGACTTTAGCCTGAATCATCAGCACATAAAATGTATGCTATATTGAGTTTTTGACAAATAAATTTTGCTTCTCAAAGTCACTAATATTTTGTATATCTGAGCTCTGTCTAGCCAACAGAAGTGGGTGAAAATACTCAAGTGAGTTAACAATTTAGGTTAATCTAACTATGATTTTTCTAATTTTATTTTCCTCTTATAACTTGTATATTTGAAGCATCATCAACCATCACCATACCACTTTGTTCTCATTTATTTGTTTTTTTATGTGATCACAGGATAGCAAAAGAGGTATAAATTTCTTTTTTTTTTTAAAAAAAAAAACCCTGCTTTGTTCTCAGTTATTTTACAATTTTCTAACAAGATTGGGCATTCATCCATTCAGGCCAGAGAGAATGCAATTTTACAGGCCAGTTTAGAGAGAAGGAAGCAAGCTTTGCATGAGCGACGCTTGGCACTTGTACAAGATGTACTTATATTTAACATTTTACATATTGCAGTTTCTTCAAAATTTTTCAGATCTTATATTCATCTCTCTTTTTTCTTTTTGCGAAATGATGACCTTTACATATCTAGAATTTGTTTGCATTTCTATTTGAAGGTGGTCCAACCATGCAAGAACAAAAGGAGTTGCCATAGTTGCAATGCCTATCATGAATTTATGATAATAAATAGTTGTCGCTAGGTGAAATTAATTCGTACACACTAATGGAGAACTTTTAAATTCTTGCTTCTATCTTGAACAAAATAGTTTTTATTTTTTGATTTATTGGGGGAGTAAAAAAAATTAAAAGATTTTTATTTCATCTGCCAATTCAAAGAAAGAGAGGAAAATTCACCTAATATCATGCCTATCTCGAAATGATAGACAACTGATAAGCCTTGACTTTTGGAAAACAGACTGGTGTGACCTCTGCAAAATCCTACTATTCCTGTCCCTCAACAGCATCCAATCTTCAATGGGCTCTTTGCTATTCTGTAAAGCGCCTAGCATATACTAACAGTGGCAGAATTTGTCTCAACCAAAAAGGCTGGAAGAGTAGTTATGTGAAATCTTTAGGATTGTTTTCAACATATGGTTAGTGGTAATTTATCATGATCTAGAGGTATGAGCTAAACTGGTGACACTGAAATCTACATGATAGAATTGTAGGTGTATGATCTACAAATTATGGATGGTTATGATGTTCAATGGCAATTATTATCTGTTTTGTCTCTTTTTATGTCCGTTATGATATGTTTGATCATTGCATTTTCTGCTCATGAATAGACCTGTGAATGGCTGATTATAGGTGTCAAGATTGCAAGAGCAACTGCAAGCTGAAAGAGATCTCAGAGCTGCACTGGAAGTTGGCTTGAGCATATCTTCTGGACAGTTCTCCAGTTCGCGTGGCATGGATTCAAAGGTTTATACAAAATCTTGAGTGACTTTACCTTTATCCCTAACTATCCACATATTTTAAATTGGGTGCTACACATTCTTATGACTTGAATTGACGTGTAAAGACAAGGGCTGAGCTTGAGGAGATCGCTCTCGCTGAAGCAGATGTTGCTAGGTTGAAGCAGAAAGTTGCAGAACTTCACCATCAACTTAACCAGTAATGACAGCATCATTATGGTTCTCTTTCTTATGCATGTGACCGTTATCAACATGTCCAAAATCATAGCACTCAACTGTGAGTAACATTCCTGGATAGTCACCGGCTACAGTTCTTTATCCTGTTTCAACTATTTATTTCTCTATTATGACCGGGAACTCCAACTATATTCTTGGTATGAATATGATGTCAGCTTGGGCATTATATATCAGGTAATGATATATGTACATGAACATTACTATCTCTCACCAATAAAGACAAAATTTGGTGAGAGACAATTACTTGTTTGCCCCATTAACAGGGTGGCATTTAATATGAGGGAGGAATAATTTGGGATTTTCACTTGGTGAGAGATGGTACTATTCATATCTCTCTAAGAGATACCAATCTTTTTCCCTATATATCAGTGTCTTTGTTCAGATTTGTCATCTACGAAATTCTTGGGGCCCCTTGTGATGGGAACTCTTTATTAATGAAGTAAGGAAAAAGCTACATGTCGCAACCCGCGATTGTCACAAAAGAGCCCCCCAAAATTAATACAGCCCCCTTGAATTATAAGGATCAAAATGTAATTTGACAATATATTTTTTTTGTCCTTTGTTGATTTGCGAAAGTCGCAATTTGCGATGTATAACTCCGTCCATGAAGTAATATGTTGACTGCCTTTCGCTTAAGCTACAAAGACCCACTAGCTGGGCCCCCATTTCCTTGCCCCTAGGGGTGTTCATGGCCTTCGAAATAGCCGAACCGAAAATCAAACCGATCCTATTCAGTTCGGTTTGTATTTTTAAAATTTTCGAAGTTTTTGAACCGAACCAAAATTTGGTTCGGTTTGGTTTATTTAAAAAAAATTTCTATTAACCGAGATAACCGAAATGACCGATTTTTTATTTTTTATTTTAATTTTTCTAAATATGTGTTAAAAATATATACAAATTTAATATAAAAATAATCAATATTTTAAAATTTTCAGTTTGGTTCAGCCGGTTCGGTTTTCTACCCAAAAATTTTAGTTCAATTCGGTTTTGGACCAAATTCGGTTTCGATTCAATTTTGATTTTTTCAAATTCGGTTATTTCAGTTCGGTCAGAAAATTGCCCAAAAACTGACCAAACCGACCGATGAACACCCCTACTTGCCCCCTATTGTGGCTCCTCTTGATGCTAGTCAAATGATATTTTGTATAAGTTTAAAGATTGAATATTGCATGCAACTAATCTGGTTTCTTGGTTGTGTATTCTTGTTGTGGTAAAAGATATAATGGGTTAAATATTTCGGTGGTCATCAAATTTTGCACTTATTTCATTTTGAGTACTAAACTTTAATTTGCTTCATAGAGGTAACACAACTTTAATTTTATTTATTCGGTGGTCACCCGACACCTGCGTGTCAACGTGGTAGTCGGAAGCTAAATATTTTAAGAATATTCGCCACGTCATCAAGCCCTACTCAGCACTAAATAACCCTGTCATCAACTAACTCAATTTGCTGAGCCCACACATAAAACTAACCCTAATTTCCCCAATATTTAACCGAAATATTTAACCCAAGTTATAATTGTTTAAACTACATAGTACATTTTTCCAGTGCCATCTTTCATCACTCTAACCTTCTATTCTTCGCAACATGATAGGTTGATGTTGGCATTTATAGTGAGGTTCCCATCAGCTATTAAAAATGTTGTGGCTACCTGTTTGAATTATTTCTTGTTGCAAACTGCAACACTTTCTCAATTGTTCATCAACATTGTACATCTGAATGTTTCATTAAAATTTTGGTTCTAAATAATCTACTCTCTTAGTGCCAAACTTTTCTCTGACAGTTGATAATAAGTTTTGTACTAAAACAGAAAAGAAAGGGGGAAAGGGGTGCATATAACTGAACCATATTATGTTATGACAAATTTATGATTGAATTGATCTAATCCTAATCACCATGCTGCAGAAGAGTTTGTTGGGGCCAGATTGGAGGACTGTTAAAAAAGTGGGAGTAGTAGCTGGAAGCAGTAGCAGGCAGCCTCCTTGAAAGCAATTTATGGAATCAACAAGTCTGAGTGATTCTAAAAGCACCGAGGTGTCAACCAAAATGTCCATGGATGAGCTCTGTGGGGTTGTTCTGCTCCCTCCACTTCAAGAGCGGTAAATGTAAGTCTTTTCCTATTTGCTGGTATAAAATTTGACCTAGAATTTGTCTTGGAGATTTGAAAATTTTATGTTTCTCAATCAACAGATGTTTCCAGAATAAAATTTTTCAAAAATGAAATTGATAGTAAATGGAATGATCTGTTACAGAAAAAAACAATAAGGTTGATGTGCATTGATTCATATATGTGTGAATTTTATAGGAACAAAGAAAATTGTGGTTTGATTTTGGCCACAAAATGAAAATAAATCTGTTTGGAATAATAATTAGGCTTTAAAATTGCAGTAGATGTTGATATTATCGCTGTTGTTGCAGATGATGGAGTATCCAAGACATCCATCAGCAGCTTCTTCTGCTTTAGTAGAATTAACTACCCGACTTGATTTCTTCAAGGAAAGGCGTTCTCAACTCATGGGGCAGCTCCACAACCTGGACTTAAACTATAGTACAACATCCACACAAGATTTTATTTATAGACCATCATCCCCACCCTGGAACTGACAAAAACTGATGCTCATTGCTCATCAGTGAGTCATGTTGTTGTACATTCTTTCGGGATTGCATATAGGTGAATCTTGTGTACTCTTGCTTCAATTCCAATATTCTTCCCCTCCCCCTTTTTATCTGTTCATTTTACAGTTTCTTACTTAGAATATGATTGAATTCTAATTATGAAGGCTCTGTTTCCGTAGCACTGCTGAGCCTTTGGTCAGAATATTGCAAACAAAATTGAGTATTACCGGTTGTGTCAATAGTAGGTTTTCTGGTATTTAACAATCGGTAAAGGTAGATAACGCGCGGCGCAGTAATTAACAGTTACGTCACACTGTTCGTTTTTGTCATTTTAATCAAATTATAATTTTAATATAATAATATATTTTTTAGATATTTGTTATATTTATTGTGAATAAAAATTTATATATTATATATTTAAAATTATATTATTAATATATTAAAATTACGAGCCGGTTCGTGAGTTCTTATTCAAGCTTGTTCATGAGCTTTACAAGTTGAACTTTGCATAGTTTGAACTCGGCTCGTTTATTAAATAATTTTCAATATCCGAGTTTGAATGAGTTTTTATTGAGCTGAGTTATGAGCAGTTCGGCTTATTTATATCCTTAACCCAAACATTTTAGTCAATTATGAGGAGATTTGTAAAAGAAAATTCAAAACCACAAAAATTGAAATATTAAAGATATGTAGAGTTAAACTGAACAAAATCTTATTTGAATCAATGCCTAATATCAAATAATGTCACCTAGGTTAAAAAACCGAACATATTTACCCACTCAAGGAAAGTTTAAATCAAATTTTTAAATAATAATAAGTTAGATGCTGTAATATTGCGGAATTATAAACTAAAACAAGTTTGGAACACTAACCTCTTGATGATTTCACAAAAGTTTGATTAAATCTTCAATGCCAAGTCAAAATACAAATTATTAAAATTTTCACTATGATTTTCACAACCCAATTTACTTCTTTTTTATTTCTTTAATATGCAGAGAATTTTTATGTTTTATTTGTAGAGAAGAATATATATCTTAACTTCAAACATCCATCATTAAAATGATATATATATATATAAGTTGTATTCCAAGGGTTGTAACTCTTCCAAAAGTTACAATTCTATTTAATTAACTTTATATTATAATAAACTATAATATAAACAAATAGAATATAAATAGAATAATCATTCGATTCGGTTCAACCTGTCATGGGCGAACCCGACCCGAATTCCAACATCTCCCACTTGCTAGGGGTGGCCACTTGCCTGTTTCGGTCCGGAACTGAACCGAAACCGGACCGGTCAAACCCGTAACCTGGCTGAACCAGCCTTGAACCGAGGGAGGGACTGGTTCAGGGCCGGTTCCACTAAATCTGAAACCGTGAACTGGCGGTTCCAAACCGGCCGGTTCAGGTTCCGAACCGATCAGTTCTGGTTCAGTTTATGAAAAAAAAATTTATGTCAAAAATTAAAAAAATGTAAGTCACAACTTCTTATAAAATTGTACATAATTTTTTCTTACTCGTGGTATATTTTATTTTCTAAAATACTACAACTTTTTTACAATGCGTAAAAAACTGAACGAAAAAACTGGAACCATGAACCAGAACCGGCCGATTTAAAACCGTATTGAAACCGAGGTTAGGCCGGTTCGGTTCGGTTCCAACTTAGGTTAAACCGTGAACAGGCGGTTCCGAACCAAAACCGCCCGGTTCATGAACCGTGGCCACCCCTACCACTCGCACATGACGAGTATGACCCTCATTGCGAAAATCTCTACAATTTGAAGACAACACTTTCATACTAGTAAACGGGTAGTGCGACCTAGCGAGCAAACTTGCACTTTGAGAGCTTATAACTATGCATCTGTTAGGAATAACATAGTTGTTCAACTCTAAAATATATTATAATTAGATAATCATTCTCGCAGTACACTAGACTTGTCTCTTAAGTTGTATTAACATCGTTAATCCCTAAAAAATAAAGTATACTAAACTTCGTAACTACACATAGTATTCATAATCAAAAACTACTTCTTAAAAGTGACGAGATCAGCTGGCCAATGAATACTTTAGACAAAGTCTTCCTTTTCCACTAGATATTCTACAATTCACACATAGCTGCTTTTCTAGTCATGTCCCACAGATTGAATCATCCATGACCATAGGTTAACATGCTAAGCTAGCAAACACCATATATAAACCACAAATAACAGCAAAAAGTATAAGGGTACCGTCATAAGGATTTTGACATTTATCCTTAAGGTCTCATACAGTGAAGAAGTAGGGATCATTCTCCCACAATCTTTTTAGTCAAACAAGCATACATGGTATGAATCATATGCTACAATATTATCTTTTTGATGTCCAATAAATACTGTACAGATCTTAGTTCAGTTATTATCTAACAACTAACCTAAATTCTCAAAGTTCTCACATATAGCAGGTTAAAACCGAAAACTCACATCTGGCTATCACAGGATATTTGGATGGGGCAATCCAAATCGGTTGTTATCATATTTACAACCTCATCTCATCTCTTATAAGGCGACATACCTAACATTTTGTCTCATCTCTACTCGTTATCTCAGCGATAGAGGCGATTGCTTATGTGAGAAAGCCAATCTAAAACCTATGTGACATCTTGTTGTTAAACTTTATGCTCATGCATAATCTTGATGTGAATATATTTAGAACATAAAATTAAAGAAATTCAGGAAAAATATAACAATCACTTGCATTAATTGAATAGTACATAATTTTGACAATAACTAAAAAACATATATTCTATATTCTACGTAATCCAAGAGCATTTACATGAGCAAGAAACACATCTCTTGGAATAGGCTTAGTAAGAGGATCAGCCACCATATGATGCGTAGAAATGTACTGTACAGATATTTCTCGTCTAGAAATGATATCTCTAATGTAGTTGTACCTTGTATCAATGTG
>CATIWO010449767.1:0-18821 GCA_949673435.1 Macaranga tanarius
AGGAAAAAAAGGAGTAGGAGAAAAAAATAATAAAAAAGGGGAAAAGAAAAAAATAGAGAAAGGAAATAATAAAAAGAAAATAAAAATTGAAAAAATAGGAAAAGGAAAAAAAAGCAGAGAAGGGAAATAACAATAAGAAAATAAAAATAAAAAAATGGAAAGAAAAAAAGAAGAAGAGAAGGGATAAAATAAGGAGAAAGTAAAAATAAAAAAATAGGGAAATGAAAAAAGAAATGTAAAAAATTAATTACAATGTTATTTTTTACATATAAAAATAATTATAAAAATATTTTAATTGATTCCCATTCTCATTCCTTATTAAACCAAACACCTTTTTCAAATTTCCATTCCCTTTCCCATTCCCTCTCATTCTTTTCTATTCTCATTCCCAAGTATCAACCAAACGCTCCTTTAGTTCCCTAGAGTTCTTAAGTACTATAAAACAACAAGAACACGAAGTCTAGAGCATAAATTTTCCAATACTTGAATACACATATACACACATGATTATCTAAAAATTCAGCAAAAAACCAACCATATCCTCATTACTCAATAAAGTCAACTATATGAATTCATTTATTCTAATTTTGCCTGATGCAAAAAATCAATTGATTGTATATACATTAATTGATTTCATTTTGATTCATTCAAGGCTAAAAAAAGAAAAAACCAAATATTATAATCCTCACACTTCAGCTCAGTTTTTATAAATTCAATCATAACATCATTAAAACATGAAACTTAACAGTGTTTCTTTTCTCTGATGATAATTTTCTCTACCACCCAAAAAAGAAAAGAATGTAAAAAGGTCAAGAGAGTATATCATACAAGCTTACCACGAGAAGGAATGTTAACTCCGAGGGAGACAACTGGTATGATAACTATACAAAGAATGATTAGACAACTGCTAATAAAAACAACACAAATTCAAAAATAAGGAGAACAACATAAAGAGTGCATCATGTAGGCAGAGTTCAATATATAAAGGATGAAAAAAAAAGATAGCAATAAAGACGCTTCAAAAATTTCCTTCTAAATGCTCTCTCTTAACTCCTTCGCCTTCTCCAACCAAATTCCGTATTTAAAGGTAAATAAATAGAAGATTTATTTGCTAATGCTTCTTCACTGGAAAAAAAACATTGAAGTATTGGTTAATCTTTATATTCATACCTTTCGTACTTTTCAAAGGATCAAGTTGATAGACATCCTCAACTCCATTAAGGCCAAGTTGTAACTTGGCCTTAATAGAGTTTCTTTTATACAATGGGTTATGTCTTGGATCTTAATGCTTGTAATAGTTTGGCCTCCTATTGTCTTAATGTTAATAATATAATTAGATCAAGAGATTAATCATATTATGAATCTAAGATTCAACCTATTAATCACTCTAGTAGTTGAGAGACCCCTTAGGTTATCAATATTGCTTAATGATAAAGCTTGAAATTGAATGTCAATGCACGAAAATGGTTGGTAAGATGAGAGCCCCCTTTATGCCTTTTATGTATTAATTTTCAGTGACCTTATGGGTGCTTGAGAAAAACTTCTATAATCCATTTGTGGCATGCATCATATATGTTTCTCCTTTGCATTATTGATGTGAATTGTGAGTGCATGAAGTCAAATTAGGGAAGGAAATCCCAACTTCATCATTATTATTGAATAAGACTCTTAGTTTGTTTTGATTTATAGTGTAATTTAAGTTAGCATAGTATAAAGTTTAGTTCTTTAATTCCTTACCAAGCACTTTCCAATTTTAATTGTCTAAACAAATAAACATTAAATAATTATAACAGTCAATCTAACAATTTATATGGGATGATATCTTTTTATACTACTTATACGACCCAAACGCTTACAGAGTTATGACTAAGTTTTTAGCACCATTGCTAAGGATTGAAAGATTGATATTGTTACCAACTTAGTGTTGCTTAATTTAGACATTTTCTTTATTTGTTTTTTATTTGGTGTGTTGGTTTTGCTGCAGGATTCTTTGTTGTATGTGAAAGACCCGAAGTGTTGACCTAAATCTAAAAACCCTCGCACTATTTAATCTAAAAATTGAAAGAATATTTCATTTAAGGCTATGTGAATAAAGAATTAGGATGAATTAAGAGGAAGTAAGAGCTGCTCAAGTAAAGCAAAAAAATTACTTTAGGACCATAAGAGACTTTATGAGTCCTAATGTTGGGGGTTGTTTTCAAAACCTTAAAGGCCGATGATGAAAACATGAAAATGTCTTACCATTGTAAGAGGTTGATATGAGAAATTATCTTTCAACCCATTTCAAGACCTTTTAAAACCTTAAACACTTACCCGATAAACAAATAGTGCATGTTTTACCCCCTTTTTCAGACCAAAATAACCTTAACCAACCATAATTAGACTTTAACAAACCCTTTACCAAATCCTGATGGTGGTAGAAAAGAGGTTTTAATTGTCAAATGAACCCCATATAAGGGTCCTTTGTGACTTCATTGTTGTATTATTAGTTTGGTTTGTGTGTTTCATGACTTGGTTTAACCTTAAAAAGCTTTAGGATGAAAAGTCAAACTTTACTCAAAAAACCTTTTTCGAGGTCAAAACCAAGTTCTCAAGAGCAATTTATAGTTTGAAATTCTCTTCTAAAATTATAGTCTATCAATGGATACCATTTGGCAAAAATTTAAAATTTTGACTTCTAGTGGTCAAAGTATGTCCCATACCTTGCCATGTCATTATTTATATATAATCAAATATGGCTCAATTCCTAAGATTGATCACCAAGTAAGGAATATTTCATTTTGAAATATTCCATACCAAGTGTCAAGTTTAGGATTAATTTAGTATATTTTATTACATAATCACCAGTTGTATATACCTTTTAATTACTTAAATGCCATAACCTTAATTGGTCTATAAATACTTGGTCCTAGGTATTAATAAAGGAGCTTTTTGGGAGTGTGTGCAAACTATGTAGAGATCAAAAATCATTTCATATACTAAAAATAAACCATTTTCTCCACACTTTACTCTTCTATCTACTCACTCTCTACACATTTTCATCCCAATTCACCATCAAAACTCCTCTTTTTCACTGCTAAATTACTTATTCTATAATTAAAATTAACCATAGACACTAAACCAAATCAAATCAAACCTAATCCTTTAACCGTTATTTCAATTTCAATCTCAATTTCTTATTTTTTATGAGTTTCTAAGCCATTTTTTAGGCTAATCACTTTCAAAAACACCTTATTTATCTAATGAGGTCCTTATTTTCTTGAAAATTTAAATTAAAAGTATAAAATTAGGGCCCAGACATATGTAGCTGGGCGGCTGTTCATGCCTTTGGTCGGCCATTCTTCATGTTTGGCTGACTAAAGCTTTAGCCTTTGTCAGCTGTTTATCCTTGAAAATCAGTTGTCCAAATCAATTCTTCATTATTTTGATGCTTTTTGTTCAAAAGAACTCCAAGATGTCTTATAGGTTCACTAAAACCTTAAGAATCACTAAGGGTTTTTATTAATAGTAACACTATAAGCCTAGGATGATTGAACTTAGAAGTAAAGCTTTGGCTTTCTTTATAAAACTTTCATGTATGTTTTTGGATTGTGCTTTTCATTTTATTTTTGAGGTGTTTAAAGTTTAAAACTCGATTATGTTGTATGTGTTTGATTACTACTAACCTAACATTTATGCCTTGATTTTTATTTGCATTTATGCATCATGAATTACATATTCACTTACTAGATTGCATATTATATGTATGATGTATATCACTACCATGTACTTAAATTATTTTTAGATCAATTAGGGTCAATTGTATGCACCTCGGCTTGCATCATTTGTATACTTGCATGTATCCCAAATTTGCATCACTTTGTATGTACCCTGATCTGCATTATGCATCATTTACATCTTGCATACACCTAAAAATTATTTTGTTGTGTGTATTATGCATTGCATTTAATCATTTTTGCATCTTTTGTATATTATATATCTTATTCAAGTTCTCAATCTCTCAAGCCAACTCCTACTACCTTATGCTAATATTTTGCTTTAATTTCTTATTTATTACTAATATCTACTACCATTTCTATTGTTATTACATACATATGGTAACATTTAACATTATTTGCTCTTTCATTTTACAATTTTATACAATTTTCTATCTTGTTTAATTATATTGCTAACTAATTACTCCATTTCAATTCCAAGCTAAATACATGCTATATACTATAACTATGTACCATATTATATCTATAACTATATTATGTGTTGTTATTTTGATTATATTGATGTGTCATTTACATGGATACTTTTTAATAATTGAAAGATGTATTTCTTTTACAAAATAAACTCTTTTCAAATCCTTTTATTATTTTTCCTTTTTAAAACTAACTTTTTAATCAAGTTTAGTATTTTAAACATAAAGAAAAAATCTCCTATTGAATGTGATCATTCTATCAAGGTTATAAAATATACTCCTAATGCTAGAAGTTGTGGATTGAAAGGATCAGTCCAATAATAAGATGAAGGTAACTATATGTTCAAGCTGCTAAATTTATCCTTCATTTCAAAAATAAACTTTTTACATTGACCTTTTTAAACTTGTTTTTACTTTTAAATTCTCCATTTCTTTTTATCATTTTTTATGTTTTATACCACTTTCATTTTAAACTATTGTTTTGTCTTACAAATAAGCACTCCGAAAGGTCTAAATATAAGGTTAAAGACCCTACAACAAAGGCAAATAAAGGAAATGTATTGATAAAAAAGATTAGCCATATCCTTTTTGTTGTTTATACATGCTTTTTATTATTTTTATGCATATTGCCATTATCTTATTGTGCCATGTACATAATTTTCCATGTATGGCATATTATGCTTGATTTGGTATGCTTATATAATCATTTCTTAGCTATATGTAGTAGACATGATTGTTATGTTATATGCATGATTACTTACATTCTTTTTATGCATTTTTGCCATGTTTTAAGCTAGTTTGAGATATTACATGTGTGATTTGACATGATATGCTATAATATGCCATGTTTTACGATATTTGGTGTTGTATTCATGTCATGACCTATCACATTTCAAGCTTTTATCATGACATAATTTACCATGCTTTATATCTTAGATATGATATATTGATAGCAATTATGCCATGATCATGCACATATATGCCATGTTACCTTTACCATTACACACCACATGCACATATTATACCATGCTTTGCCATTGTATTTTGTTTTTTCCATGTTATGCCATTCTTTGCCATTTTATATATCATGTTATGCCATGTATATATACTTTCTCTTATTATGTTGTAATACTATGTTTATATTCCTTGTATATCATATTATGCTATGTTCATGTATTTTATATATTGTTATTATGCGCTTGTATGAATATATTATGTTTGCATTTTTATATAGTGGTCGTTCTCAGCTATACACATTCCGAATAAGCATTGTGCCATATAGTAGGATCGGTAATGCTCAACATCCGGGTGGTATGGAGATGCCTCGTAATATATGAACCTGCTCTTACTGACATCATATCCAAACCCAAATGTCTTATCCATTGGCAGATTTGGTTCAAAAAGAGGGATCAAATTTGCCTAGTCCCTAACCAGATAGTTTCTTCGGTGATACCGAGTGGCGATTCCTCTTTTTTCATAACTGGATTTTAAAGTTGTGAGTGCTTTCCAAGTCATCCTTAGGCTCTTCCAGTACTCCCCTCATATCCTTTTATTTTTATATAATAAGAAAAAAAGGATAGTGAACAAAATCGGTGTTGAGTTGACGCTCTAACTTCAATAATGGCGACTCTACTAGGGATAAAGATATTAATTCCGACGTTGGTACTTTGCTTATTTAGGATGTGTGGAATTTTGAACCAATTTGCTTCATGACACTTTGAACACATGTACCTCTACCCAATTAACTCTAATGGTATTAGATTATAATCCACTATGACTCTACTCGACTCATGGGGTGATTAGTTTAGTACTGTCACCTTTAGCCTTTACTCGATCTAAGAGATTTTACCGGGTTCATCTGACCAGAGTCTGTAACCCAAGTCCTAGAGAGGGTAATTATCTCTTGAGTAGGTAAAAAATGCTAGACTCATCTAACTAGAGTTTATAATGTTAGTGATGTGCCTTAGGCCAATTGTATTATGGCCATATTATGACTTTGTCTATTTTGCATCATTATAATAAAGAGGAATTTTATCATGTTGACTCTGTTAAATTCCATAAATATTTAATTCTGTCTGAGATCATTGAGTATGTGACTTGATAGTAAAACTCTTAGATGAAAAATGAGTTATATTCTAAATCATCCCTAGTCGGTCATTATTGTGGGAAAATAATGAATAAAGACTAGTATGAGGTTGACAAATGATCATGTTTTACTGATCATGTATACAAGATACAAAGTCAAGTCATAAATACATAGGATGTACTGGATTGACCTACTATGAGAATACTACATGGATAATTGTCATAAGTTATTCTCATTGCAATGATATTATTGTAGTCCTCTGACTTGAGATTATCATAGAGTCCTGTATGACAAGTTTTATATTTTGACACATTCTAATGTTATCTTTAACAGGATAATGTAATAGATTGTGATTGGATATAAAATGAATCATGTGAGGAGTATGAGTGATCAAAAAGGAATTTTTCCCTCACTAATCATGAGGAGGATATCTATGGGTCCCTCAATAAATTAGACTAAATATAAATGCATGGCCGTGCTTGAAATTAGTTAATAAGAAGTTATCAATTTCAGACTAATTGAGATCGAGAAATAATTAAATTATTAAGGATTACATAAACCATACCTTATATTCAATCTTAGATATCGTGTATAAAAGGACTGTAATATTATTGTTAAATAGGTTATGTCAGATTACTGACCTTCACATGACTTAGGTAGTCATAATGTCTTGCTAAAGGCCACTTATAACTTATGGGTTAACAATGGAATTGGAGTTCCATTGCTAACATTGTGTGAACCTACAGGGTCACACACATAGAACAGACCCAAAACGGATATTGGGTTTATCAGCCCAATTAGATAAGTTATCTCTCATATGTGTAAATAGTCAAAATTTATTTATGGTAATAGTTATCATAATTAAATTTAAAAAGAAAAAATATATATATATATATATATCTAAAATAGTTTTGAATATTTATGGATATAAATATTTAAATAAAATGGATAATGATATCACTAAAAAGGAGTTTTGGTAATTGTGAAATACTACCTAACCCTAATTGATGTGGACATATATATATAGATATATATCACATAGAGGGTAGAGAGTCTCTGTATATCATTATTCATAAAACTATATTCTTTGAGAAAGAAACACATAGAGAGAAAATTGAAAGAAAGGTGCTAGTACACCAGCATCGTTTTGGGGTGTTCTATTCATGTGGATACTGGTAGAGGACGTTGCTCTTTAGTTGCATATGTATTTCGACAGAAGACAATGAAAGGCTCGAGGTAGGGAGGGACCGAAGTGAACCTCCTCTCTTCCTTCATACAATCTTACAATTGAACACATCTCAGTATGATTCTAGACTCAGTTTTAATTGATTTAATCAAACTACTTGGATCTTGGTAGGGGTTTTAAAGTCGAAATTTTTATTTTTCACTGCATGATTGTGACCCAGAACCCAACAGTGGTATCAGAGCCGCTTGTAGTTCGATTAAGTTGATTTTGATTCTGTGTGTATATATGAGATATGTACATGATATATGTTGCATGATTTGAAAAGGGGTTTTCAAAATCTTATATGAACTATTTTAATTTTGGCGATTTAATCGATTTGTATTGAATCATCGGTGTTAAATTGGTTTTAACATAATCACTTTTAAATTAGGGTTTTTGGTGGAATTGGTGACAACAGGTCACGTACGGCCATGCAAAAAGTCTGCACGGCAGTGCCTGTATGCATTTTGTCCGCCACAGGTCATGCACGGCTGTGCAAAAAAGTCACACAGTAGTGCCTACGAGCAACCTGATTCACATCAAGTGTTGCACGACCATGCAGAAAGTCTGCATGGCCATGCCTGAAAGCAAGATTGTTCATGCCTGGAAGTGTACGACCATGCAAAAAATTTGTATAGCCGTGCCTGTTCTTTACTTGTTTAAGTGTTAAACATTTTAGATTTTTGGTTTGTTCCTATATTTTATGGATATTGCATGGTGCTAGGCATGGACTATACAATGATATTTTCTTTATTTATGTGCTATACATGTGATGCTATGCATATGATAATATTTTTGTAATGCTATACATAATGTTGTGTATAAGTTGATGTGCATATGATGGTATGTATGTGATACAACACTACATTAAAATGAGTAAAACCCTCAACTAATAGCGAGTCATAAAATGCCTTCTATAAATCAACACTTGTCAAAACCTGGATTGCTATATATAGGTTCTGCCAAAGCAGGGTGTATTAAGCCATTTGGGTAAGGCAAGATAGGATAATGGTGATATCCATATGTTTAAAATGGTTAGACTTAACTAGGTTATCAAAATGGTTTTAGACCTAGGGCATTAATATGGGATTAGTCAATACATGTGATGTCAAATCCCATAAGTATCCAAGAGTTACATAAGATGTAATTGGTAAAGTATTGCCTACCTAAATAATCAAACTTTAGGCAATAAGCCAAAGCTTACTTAAAGTGAGATGAAATATGGATCTTGGCCCACTATAAGTGCAATTGTTGTTATTATCAAGTTGATTCAGAGGGTGATTAATTTGATGTAAATAGTGCAATTTAAATTATGCCTCATCAATAATTTGTACTCTGCATATATATTTGTTATAGATAATGGCATTAAACATTGCATCTAACTTATCACTGTAATCAATCCTTGAGAAGGATAAGCTCAATAGGACTAACTTCCTTGACTAGTATAGAAACTTAAGAATTGTTCTTAAATAGGAAAGGAAGGAACATGTTCTTGACCAACCTGTCCCTGATGAACCAACTGCTACTTCTCCTAGAGCACAAAAGGATGCCTATGGTAAGCATGGCAATGATTTTGTTGATGTTACTTGCCTCATGCTTGGTAGCATAGAATCAGAGCTTCAAAAGTAACTGATGGAAATAAAGGCCTATACCATAATAGGTCATCTCAAGGAAATATTCCAAGAGAAAGCTAGAATTGAGAGGTTTGCCACCATCAAGGCTTTACTCTCTTGTAAGTTGACTAATGGCAGCTCAGTCAGTCCACATGTTCTGAAGATGAAAGGTCATCTTGATCACTTGCAAAAACTTGGTCTTGAGATCACCTAAGAGTTGGCTGTTGATATTATTCTCCAATCCTTGCCTGATCCATTTGATGGGTTCATTATGAACTACAACATGCATAATATGGAGAAGACTGTTTTTGAATTGTATGGGATGCTTAAGATTATTGAGCAGAACATTAAGAATACCAAAGATGTTCTGATGGTTAACAAAGAAAAGGGAATGAAAAAGAAGGGAAAGGGCAAAAGAAAGGTCAAGGCTACTAAGGACTTTCAGAAGCCTAAGCCCAAGCCCAAGACTCAACCTAAGGCTAAACTGCCCAAAGAAGAAGTATGTCATTTCTGCAATGAACTAAATCATTGGAAAAGAAATTGCAAGCTCTATTTGGAAGATCTGAATAACAAGAAGAGTGATGGAGGATCCTCTTCAGGCATTCATGTTTTAGAAGTCAACTTATCTACTTTTAATTCATGGGTATTAGATACCGGATCAGGCTCTCACATTTGTACAAATGTGCAGGGACTAAAAAGGAGTAGGATTTTGGCTAGAGGGAAAATGGACCTATGCATTGGAAATGGAGAAAAAGTTATTGCTTTAGCTGTAAGAACTTATGAGTTAGCTTTGCCTAGTGGACTTATTTTGAGTTTGGAAAATTATTATTATATACCTGCTATGAGCAGGAATATTATTTATGTTTCTTGTTTGGAGAAGTATGATTTTGAGTTTATTATTAAGAATAATAAATGCTCCATTTCTCATGATAACATTTTCTATGCATATGCTCCTCGAATGAATGGTCTTTATATTGTGAATATTGAAGACACTAATGAAAAGTCCATTTATAACATTAATACAAAGAAATTTAAATCTAATGATTTAAATACCACCTACCTTTGGCATTGTCGTTTAGGCCATATAAATGATAAACGCATTTCAACACTTCATAAACATAGAATATTGAACTCATTTGATTTTGAATCATATGATACATTTGAATCTTGTTTGATGGGAAAAATAACTAAGACACCTTTTACTGGATATAGTGAAAGGATTGATGACTTATTGGGCCTTATACATTCAGATGTATATGGGCCACTAAGTTCTAATGCCAGAGGAGGCTTTTAGTACTTCATTACCTTCACATATGATTTCAATAGATATGGCTACGTCTACCTAATGAAATAGAAATCTGAATCTTTTGAAAAGTTTAAAATTTTCAAAAATGAAGTACATAATCAACTTAGAAAAAGTATTAAAGTACTTCAATTAGATCGAGGTGGTGAATATTTAAGCCAAGAATTTACTGACCATCTTACAGATTGTGGGATAGTCTCACAATTAACTCTACTAGGAACACCACAATGGAATGGTGTTTCTGAGAGGAGAAATAGAACTTTATTAGATATGGTTCGATCTATGATGAGTCAATTAGATCTTTCAATATCCTTTTGGGCGTATGCTCTAGAAACTATTATGTTCCTATTCAATAGAGTTCCATCTAAGGCGGTTAAAAAACCACCATATGAGATGTGGACTGGGAAGTCTCCCAGTTTGTCTTTTCTTAAGATTTGGGGATGTGAGGATTTTGTAAAGCATCAAATTTCTGATAAAGTAGCACCTAAATTAGACAAATACCCTTTTATGGGATATCCTAATGAAACTAAAGGATATTACTTCTACAATGCTTCTGAGAATAAAGTGTTTGTTGCTCAGAATGGTGTCTTTCTAGAAAGATAATTCATTTCCAAAGGAACTAGTGGGAGTAAGGTTCATCTTGAAGAAATTAAAGAAATATAAATTAGCATTAAATCACCTTTAGAACCTCAGTTGAATCAACAAATAGTTGTTGAACCTACATAAGTACCACAAGGCTCAAGGAGATCTGATAGGATACATCAAGCCCCTAAAAGATATGGATTTCTCTTAACATATGGCAATGATGTAATGATTGTGGATCAAAATGAACTCACATCCTATCAAGAAGTTATAATTAGCCCTGACTCTGAGAAATGGCTTGAAGCCATGAAATCAGAAATGCAATCTATGTATAATAATCAAGTTTGGACCTTGATTGATCAACCTGATGGTTTAAAAACCATAGGTTGCAAATGGGTTTTCAAAAAGAAAACTGACATGGATGGCAATATGCATACCTTTAAGGCAAGACTATTTACAAAAGGTTTTAAATAAATATATGGTATTGACTATGATGAAACTTTTTCACCAGTTGCAATGCTTAAATCCATTCAGATTCTCCTTGCCATATATGCATACTTTGATTATGAAATTTTGAAAATGGATGTCAAAATAACATTTCTTAATGGAAACTTACTCGAGGATGTGTATATGACACAACCTGAGGGTTTTTTCAGTCCTGAGAATACTGGAAAGGTTTGCAAGCTTCAAAGATGCATTTATAGATTGAAGCAAGCTTATTGGAGTTGGAATCTTCATTTTGATGAAGCAATCAAAGAGTTTGGTTTCATTCAAAATGAAGATGAGCCTTGTGTTTACAAAAATGTTAGTGGGAGCGCAATAGTTTTTCTAGTGCTATATGTTGATGACATATTGCTCATTGGAAATGATATCCCTATTTTGTAAAATATTAAGACATGGTTAGGGAATTATTTCTCAATGAAAGACTTAGGTGAAGCCGCCTATATTCTAGGCATCAAGATCTATAGAGATAGATCTAAGAGGCATATTAACCTAAGTTAGAGTACATATGTTAACAAAGTACTGAATAGATTCAGTATGGAAGACTATAAGAGAGGATTCTTGCCAATGTCATATGGCATTAGTCTCACTAAGACTCAGTGTCCAATAACACAAGATAAGCGAGACCGTATGAGTAAGATTCTATATGCATATACTATTAGATCTATCATGTATGCCATGTTATGTACTCAACCTGATGTCTCATATGCCTTAAGTATGACGAGCAGATACCAGTCAGACCTAGGTGAAAGTCACTGGATAGCAGTCAAGAATATTCTAAAGCACTTGAGAAGAACTAAGGATGTATTTTTACTGTATGGTGGGAAGGAAGATGAGCTAGTTGTAAATGGTTACACAGAAGCTAACTTCTAATTTGATAAGGATGACTTTCGATCATAGTCGGGTTATGTGTTCTATTTGAATGGAGGTGCAGTGAGCTGGAGAAGTTCAAAGCAAGACACCATTGCCGATTCTATAACAGAAGCTGAGTATATAGCCGCCTCAGAAGCAACTAAGGAAGCATTTTGGATCAAGAAGTTTGTTACTGGATTGGGTGTTATTCCTAGCATTTCAAATTCAGTTGACTTATACTGTGATAATAATGGGGCCATAGCACAGGCTAAGGAACCTAGATCACATCAGTGATCCAAACACATACTCAGGCGTTACCATCTTATTCGAGAGATCGTTGAGAGGGGAGATGTAAAGATATACAGAGTACCTATAAATGATAATGTTGTTGATCCACTTACTAAACCTCTTCCACAATCTAAGCATGAGAGTTATACTAGGTCAATGGGTATTAGATACAATATTGATTGGGCCTAGTGCAAGTAGCAGATTGTTAGTGATGTGCCTTAGGCCAATTGTATTATGGCCATATTATAACTTTGTCTATTTTGCATCATTATAATAAAGAGAAATTTTATCATATTAACTCTATTAAATTCCATGAATGTTTAATTCTGTATGAGATCATCAAGTATGTGACTTGATAGTAAAACTCTTAGATGAAAAATGAGTTGTATTCTAAATCATCCCTAGTCGGTCATTATTGTAGAAAAATAATGAATAAAGACTAGTATAAAGTTGACAGATGATCATGTTTTACTGATCATGTATACGAGATAACAAAGTTAAGTCATAGATACATACGATGTACTGGACTGACCCACTATAAGAATACTACATGGATAATTGTCATAAGTTATTCTCATTGCAATGATATTATTGTAGTCCTCTGACCTAAGATCATCATAGAGTCCTACATGATAAGTTTTATATTTTGACACATTCTAATATTTTCTTTAACAGGATGATGTAATAGATTGTGATTGGATATAAAATGAATCATGTGAGGAGTATGAGTGATCAAGAAGGAATTTATCCCTCACTAATCATGAGGAGGATATCTATGGGCCTCTCAATAAATTAGACTGAATATAAATGCATGGCATTACTTGAAATCAGTTGATAAGGAGTTATTAATTTCAGACTAATTAAGATCAAGAAATAATTGAATTATTAAGGATGACATAAACCATGCCTTATATTTAATTTTAGATGTCGTATACAAAAGGACTGTAATGTTGTTGTTAAATAGGTTGTGTTGGATTACTGACCTTCACATGACTTGGGTAGTCATAATGTCTTACTAGAGGCCACTTATGACTTATGGGCTACCAATGGGATTGGAGGCTCATTACCAACGTTGTGTGAACCTACAGGGTCACACACATAGAACATATCCAAAATGGATATTAGGCTTATCAACCCAATTAGATAAGTTATCTCTCATATGTGTAAATAGTCAAAATTCATTTATGGTAATAGTATCATAATTAAATTAAAAAAGAATATATATATATATATCTAAAATAGTTTTAGATATTTATAGATATAAATATTTAAATAAAATGGATAATGATATAACCAAAAAAGAGTTTTGGTAATTGTGAAATACTACTAAACCATAATTGATGTGGACATATATATATAGATATATATCACATAGAGGGTAGAGAGTCTCTGTACATCATTATTCATAAAACTACATTCTTTGAGAAAGAAACACACAAAGAGAAAATTGAGAGAAATGTGCTAGCACACCAGCATCATTTTGAGGTGTTCTGTCTGTATGGATACTGCTAGAGGACGTTGCTCTTTAGTTACGTGTGTATTCCGACAGAAGACAACGAAAGGGTCGAGGTAGGGTATCACCGGAGTGAACCTTCTCTCTTCCTTCCTACAATCTTATCGTTGAACATGTGTTGGTAAGATTCTAGACTCAGTTTTAATTGGTTTAATCGAACTACTTGGATTTTGGTAGGGATTTTTAGGGTTAAAATTTTTATTTTTCGCTACGTGATTGTGACTTGGAATCCAACATATAAGGGGCATCTTGTTAAAGGAACCCTCGGCCTTACCCTAGCCTAACCTATGTGGTGGCCTTAGAAATTTCCATTGGGTTCTACCCTCTTTTGCATGTATTTGTTTGGTTTATGCTTAACATATTACGGCTTGTTGTGACCCAGTTTATGGTATCCCATATGTGTTAAGCCTGGATGTTTGGACATAAGACTACCTTTTTTAGTCCTTATATACCCAATCAAACCATATAGTTAAAACAATTAGACCTAACTTATCATGATACATTTGTTACATGATGGCTGATTCTTATGAATAAAATGGTTACACCATTTTGGATCATTCGTCATAGACATTATGATTCTTTTGGTTGTAATAAGCAAAGTCAAATTGTTAAAGTTAATGGTGAAATTGACTATGTTTGGTCTAAAATTCCTAATGAGTTATATCTAGTAAACCTAATTTTAAATCATGTCAATACCATTTTTATGGAATCCATGTGGTTAAAGCTTATTATTTCCATTATATCACTTACTTTGATCGGTACGTTTAAATTAAACTATGTAAGTTAATACATATACGTCATACCCTGGATTACTGCGTATCCTTTGATAACCTATCCATTTGAACTAAAATAGTTCATTTGAATATGTTTAGTCTAAAATACCTAATATTTCATAGTTTGATAACTTAATCCTAAACGATATAGGTTCCAAATGAACTATGAAATCCATATGTTTTAAGCCTTATAGTTATCCTGACATTAGATCTTTTTTTCAAAATCAATATATTCAAGTATTCTAAAACTCTACTAGAATTAAACCACACATTTTAAACATATAACCGCCTTATTTGTTAATTAATTTTTCTTAGAGTAGTCGAGCCGGTTCATCCCCTAGTTGATATTCTAGTAAGCCCTACATAGGAAAGAAATTGAACAAACCATATATGCGAGAAGGTATAGAAGTGATCCCTCCCATATACTTCAACATCAGCCAATCTAATTAAGGGAAGATCTGACCTATGAAGAAGAGCCTTTAGGGATCCTAGCTAGAGAAGAGAAAGTTTTGAGGAATAAAGTGATTCCATTGGTTAAGATCTTATGGAGTAATCATTCTAAAGAGGAAGTAACATAGGAGGGAGAAGAAGATATGCGCATGCAATATTCCTATTTATTCTCTTAGTAGGTATGCAAATTTCAAGGATGAAATTTCTTAAGAGGGAGAGAATAGTAACATCCTTGCTTTAAAGGTTAACCAATATATAAATAAAATAGGTTTATAGTTTAGATAGGTGAGGATAGAAAAATAAATAGGATTAGGAAATAAGTCTTAGGGACTTATTATGTTAGAAGAAAAACTAGAAGGGTTTAAGTGGCTAATTTTTTTTAAAAAAAAGAAATGCAAACACTGTAGCTTCTCCTCTAGCCTACGTTTTTTCTTCTTCTTAAGCTTCTATGGTTTCTTTTTTTTTAACTTCCATTTTCTTCTCATGTTTTTCTAATAACTTCCATTTCCTCTTAAGCTTCCCACTCTCTTTAACTTACAATTTTGTTTCTTCATCAAATTCTATAATCCAAGCTATAGAAATCATTATAGATGAGTTGAAGATCTTGAGTTTAGAAGGATTGACAAATATCTTTCCCAAGATAACAAATTCAAGTTTTCTTTGAATTCACAAGTATTTGGGTAAGAAAATAGATTTGATTCAATTCTGAACTTGGAGAATTCATCATCTTCTAATTGTTTTTGTTTCTAAACTTTGGTTTTATGAATTTAAGTTGCAAGATATATATATACTTGTGAATTCAAAGAAAATTCAAACTGGTGATTAGAATCTTGATGTCTTTATAAGAATTGGTTTTGAAGACTTTAATTGGCTTAAAACAGAACTCTGTGAATGCCTGAATCAAACTGGAGTTGTGTTATTATTGAAATTTGGTAAAAATAAAGTAAATCAGAGGTTTTTGATATTGCAGTTCATCTACAGGTCGATCAGGCGACGCCTCTGAGGAGGCGCCTCAGTGCACTGAGGTGGTGCCTCAATGCTGAGGAGGCACCTCAATATGCTAAGATGGCAATTTAGTACTGAGGTGGCACCTCAGTACACTAAGGTGGTGCCTCGGTGATAAGAAGGCACCTCAATACTCTGAGGAGGTGCCTTGATGACTACCTCACTCCTTAGGACCCTATCGAAAGTTTTTTTGGACTATTTTTAGGGCTATAGACCATACCACTTTACCATATATCAACTAGGTTGAGTATAATTTAGATGGTAATCCTATATTTTGCTTCTTAAATGTTAGAAACAGCTCAGTTACAGCTGTAGAGCATAGGTTAGAGCCAACTAGCTAGTTCTTTAGTTCAGTAAGCATACAATATTAGTTTTTAACACTATATATATATACATATATATATATATATATATATATATATATGTACAAAAATGTTAAATTATATAAAATGTTTTCTATGATTTAAGTGATGATGTTTCCTTACAAATAGTTTTTATCAAATATTAACTTACTATTATTGTTTTATAAATTACTTAGCTTATATAATAGAAATTGGGAACATATAGCAATATCTTTGTTATTGATATAGCTAAATCAATTTAAAGCAAGAATGTGTTTGTTATTATTATTAAATACAACGATTATGTTTCAGTGGTATTTTTGTACCTAGTTACAACTAAGGACGCAACAATTATATTTTTGTTAGTAGTTTGATAAATGTGAATGTTTTAATTTATAAATAAATCTATACACTCATGATATGTATCCTTTAGATTACACCATGATGATTGGTGTCTTATCTCAACATTATATATATCAGCAAT
This sequence comes from Macaranga tanarius, assembly GCA_949673435.1. Classification (NCBI taxonomy): domain Eukaryota; kingdom Viridiplantae; phylum Streptophyta; class Magnoliopsida; order Malpighiales; family Euphorbiaceae; genus Macaranga; species Macaranga tanarius. The sequence goes on from CATIWO010449767.1 coordinate 17,203, forward strand.
ATATATATCAATATTACTTAGCAACTGTCTTGGGGACAATGCTTTGTGGTACATATAAACTTGGGGGCGTACAACCGGGTTGTTAGCCCTTGGGGGGCAACTCTGCGCATGCATATGACCAGCAATATATATACACTTAGACTACTCAGCATCATCATGCACCCAATGTGTTAGCATTCTATATAATCTTTTAGTTATATATTTAATAAGTGTATAGATTAAAATTTTTGTGAATGCTCTCTCAGTTTTTATAGTAACTGTGTAGTTAAATTGATATAGTATTTTCTTTACCAGCAAGTGATTAGTATGATTTTTTATTATATTTTGGTGATTGATTGGTGATATTTTTAAAGTTAGTTTGTGTTAATTTTTACTGTGATAATTATGTGTGATTTATCATTTGTAGGTGTTATGAGTCATTTATGGGATCGAATAGCCAAAGAACTAGAGATACGGAAGGTCCCGAATGAAATTTTGAGGAAGTGTTCGACACAGGAAAGGAAATGGCCATGTCATAGGTCGTGTAGTCTTCTGGAAGAAAATAAGGGCTTAGACACGGTTGAAGACACGACCATGTAGTTGGTCATGTTATTCACTAGAGAGATTTCATAGTCTGAACACGGGTTAAAACACGCCCGTGTATTAGGCTGTTTACTTCACTGCCATAATTGTTTACCTTATACACGGTTTGAGACATGGCTATATAATGGTTTGAGTTGATGATCCTAGTCAAGAGATACCCGTGTACGGAAAGGACATGGTTATGTACAAGTGAGAGTTGGGATAAAATCAACTTCTTTTGATGCTTATCAAAGAGGAATTCAAAGAGAATTAGAAAAGGAGAGTTGTAATAGATAAAAGGGATGCTTTTTTAGGGGATTTTTAGTAAGAAGAGAGAATTCTAATAGTATTTTTAAGGATCTAGGAATAAAGATTGGAGATTGAGAATTGCAAGAGATTAATTAATTTCTTTTCTTCTTTTTAATTTCTTGTAAATGGTGATGGATTCTCTTTATATTTTATTAGTCATAGGTTTTGCCATGATAGACTAAATTTTTATTCATTAGGGATTAAGGATCTGAACATGAATTAGTTTAATTTTCTTTTTTAATTAATTTTTTTATTCATGCAAATTATGTTTATTGAGCTTAATGTATGCTATTGAGTGATCAACTTTAGTATGATTATAATTAAGATTATGCATTGAGAGATGATAATTTTGGTGGAACTATAAACATAAATCTAAGTTAATTCAAATTTAGAGATAAGTTGAGTTAATTATATTTCATAAGAGTTGAGCCTATAATTTATAATCTTATTGGTTAGGGTTTAGTAATTATAGTGAGAGTTAGATTATAAAATCTTAGATTCATAGTTATAAATTAATTTAATTGGCTTTGAGAGGAGTGAATTAGGATCTAAGATGACTCGAGGATTGCATGAACATTTGAATTATATAAGGGAATTAACTAATGAATGTGAAGTGAATTGATTCCTAATGATTAGTAGTTAATTGGTTGTTAAATTTTACATTAATTTATATTAGTTTCTATTCTTAGTAATAGCGATTAAAACATTAAAATTTTGTAGCCTTAAACAATTAGGAAGAAATTGATAGG
>CATIWO010449888.1:0-18893 GCA_949673435.1 Macaranga tanarius
TTTACATCTCCTATTTCACCGCACCTTCGTCTCTCATTCTTCTTCTGTACCAAATCCAATCCTCTTCAACCTCTGTTTCTATCTACATTCATTAACGCACCTCTATATATACATACCAATATACGGTATACCCATTAACGCAAACACACCAAAAACACCAAAAAACCAGCCATGGCTTCTCTAAAGTCTCTTGCTTTATTGATTTTGCTATCTGGGTATCTCTTTTTTTCCTTTTCATTAGCTTTAGATATGTCCATTATTGATTACAACATCAAACATGGTGAAAAGATCCCACCTTTACGCACTGAGTCTCAGATTCGAAGAATGTACGAGTTATGGTGCGTTAAACATGGAAAAAATTATAATGCTTTAGGTGAGAAAGAGAAAAGATTTGAGATTTTTAAGGATAATCTTAGATTTATTGATGAACATAACTCTGTTAATAGGAGTTATCAAGTGGGTTTAAATCGTTTTGCTGATTTAACTAATGATGAGTATAAAACTATGTTCTTGGGTACTAAGATGGATAGGATGAAGAGTAGTGGGTTGTTGGGTAGGTACAGGATGAGTCAGAGGTATTTGTTTAAGGATAGCGATGATTTGCCTGATCATGCTGATTGGAGACAGAAAGGCGCTGTTGTTCCTGTGAAGGATCAAGGCCAGTGTGGTGAGTTATTTCTTTTTTCCATTTGTTTGTGAGATACAGTTTTGATTTTTATTTGCTGTTGTTGTTGTTCGGAATTTTTTTGTGGGTTCAGATTCGTCCGTGGGACCAGGAAGCATTTTTTTTTTTAATTCTGATGTTGTTGGCCCAGAAAACTATCATTATCAAGCTTTTTGATATGTTTGCTGGAAATATTTTGTTTTTTAGGATTTTTATTTTGATGGGAAACTGTAGTCTGATTATAAATTAGCTGTTTTAACTTTAATTGTTTGTGTTCTGTTGGATATTGAATGATATCATTAGTGTTGGCTTATGAGATTTTGATTGGAGGAATATTGTGTAAATTGGTAAGATATGACCTTTCTACTTTTTGTTTATTATAAGATCAATCCAAAGAGATTTTGATGTTTATTAGGGGATTATCTACATACTAAATAAATTTTAATTAGAATTTAGTTTTCTTTGTTTTGAATTTGAAATAGGGATTAATTAATTGTTTATGGAACACTTCTCTTTTGGGACCTTTTTGCTTGCTCTATTTTGTTATTTTTCTTATTGCAATCTGTTCAAAGCAATGAATTGGTTATACTTCTGGGGCCTTTTTAATCTGAACCAAGTCTTTTTTCTTGATGAAGGGAGTTGCTGGGCTTTCTCAACTGTTGGTGCAGTAGAAGGTATAAACCAGATTGTAACTGGTGATCTAATCTCTCTCTCTGAGCAGGAATTGGTAGATTGTGACAGATCATATAACCAAGGGTGCAATGGAGGTCTCATGGACTACGGATTCGAATTTATCATCCAGAATGGTGGCATTGATACTGAAGAAGATTATCCTTATAAGGCCTCTGATTCCTTTTGTGATCCCAATAGGGTATTTGCCTCAACTCACTTGGAACAAATCTTTAGTCATATTGATCAAATATCCTAATTTTATTTCGTCCTCATCGCATCTTGCAGAAAAATGCTAAGGTAGTTACCATTGATGGATATGAAGATGTTCCTTCAAATGATGAGAAGTCCTTGAAAAAAGCTGTGGCTAATCAACCAGTTAGTGTTGCCATTGAAGCTGGAGGCAGGAACTTTCAACTCTACCAATCAGTAAGTACTCAAGTCTGTTGAGATGTTATGCTATGCATATTTATCATTAATAACTCCTGTCTGTCTGCCTAGATTTTAGTTCTCCGTGCCATTTTTGTGTTAATAGGCTGAAAAGAGTACACATATATTAACTATTCCGAGACAACAAATTTTGTTATGTCTTTTCTTTCGGCTTTCGAACTTCAGCTTTTCAATTGGAATCCTATGAACTTATTGCTTTGTTATTTTTCTTAACCTGATGCTTTATACTAGAAAACTTATTAGTATTACAAAATCAATTGCCACTATAAAATTATGTGCCAATTAATTTCTTTCTTCATTCAGGGTGTATTCACTGGTGCATGCGGCACACAGCTGGACCATGGTGTGGTTGCTGTTGGATATGGTACAGAAAATGGTGTTGATTACTGGATTGTGAGGAATTCATGGGGTCCTGAATGGGGGGAGGATGGTTATATCAGGATGGAGCGTAATTTAGCCAGTGCAACAACTGGCAAGTGTGGGATTGCAATAGAGCCCTCATATCCCATCAAGAACGGTCCAAACCCCCCTAATCCTGGCCCATCCCCTCCATCTCCAGTGAACCCTCCACCTCCGGCATCCACCGTGTGTGATGATTACTTCTCATGCCCTGATGGCAACACCTGCTGCTGCATATTTCCACACAGTGAAGGTGTTTGCTTCGGGTGGGGATGCTGCCCTCTTGAATCCGCAACCTGCTGTGATGACCACTACAGCTGCTGCCCCCACGAGTATCCGATCTGCGACCTTGATGCTGGAACCTGCCGAATGGTAAGATTAAAGCCTTTTTTACTTGTCATAAATTTAGCAAGTTTTGTGAAGGCTTTCATTGAATTCCCTTTGTTCACTGACATGTTTTATGATTGCAGAGCAAAGATAATCCATTGGCAGTAAAAGCATTGACAAGAGGCCCTGCTAAAATGACTCACTCTCACCTTGGTCTCACGAGGGTAAATATTGCCTGAAATCTGAGGGTCTGCAGATCAAAAGATAAGCAAAAGCTTAAGGAAGAAATGCTTTTAAACCATCAAATTCTAGGTAGTTTCTTGGTGATCATTTGTAAATAGTCCATTGCTGCAGAAGCAGATGATAAAACAAAAACATTCAGTAGTTTACATTTCACCTGGATTTGTGTACTTTAAAAACCATTGATTCTCATTAAAGTGATTGTTGGTTATTTATATAAATAATATTTGGGTGCAAATAATCAAGAAGCATGAATCCATGTATATTGCCATTTTATGAATGCTTGAGTTGAAAATAAGTTTGGTTGGACTTGATATGCATAATGATAATTTAGTCCTAAGTTTTATTGCATAATAGCGATCAAGTTATGTTTATATTTAATCAAAATTGACATTATATGTAATTTTTTGTTGTGTCCTTGTTCCAATCCAAGTTACATACGAAGACACTAGTAATGCAAAGTCCTAAGAATTCTAATCCAATTTACATAAGAAAGCAATTGTAAATCACACATTGTTATTTAATGTGCCACCTAATTTACATTTCGCTCAATATTATAAAAACAAATTATTCCACTAATTTAGAACATTATATGATGTTGAAATAGAACTTAAATAGTTTATATACACATATAATCAAAACTATAGTGAAAGAGAACTTGTATATATAATGAAAATGACAAGTGAATAAATTTAAATCATTTTACAAATTTACATTACACATTTAATATATAGTAATATTAAGAGATATAGTTGCCTGTTTGGATGTATTACATCCAACAACTAATTTATTATAAAATTTTTCAAATATTAAAACTTATCCCAAAATTTGTTTCATTACCCCACCCCTCATAAAATAAATTTAATATATGTATATTTTTTAAGGAAAAATTTAAAAATTTTGTCTTCATAATTTAAAATGTTGGATCAGCCATTTATAAAAAGCCTTATACCATGAATTATTATAAGAATCCCAAAAGAAGAAGAAGAAGGAATATATATTGATGTCAAAAATCATAACATTTTCGACTTTTTGTAAATTTATACCAAACTTTAAAATTTGGCAAAACTAATCTAATTTAACATATCATTTATAGTTCTAACACAATTGTAATTTGACCAATATATGACATTTACGGTAAAGTAGTTAATATCTATTTTTGTAAATAACACATCCATATCATCTAAATACTAAGTATAATGGTTATATTTCAATTTCAATCATTTAATAAAATATAAAATGGGAATGAAAATTTTATTTAATTTGTAAAAACTATATTCATCTTTTTTTTATCTAGTTTTAAATCTTCATATAATTGCGAGACTATAATAATATATATTAGCTAATTCATTTCAAATACCACGTATGTATTTTATTTTTTAATATATGATTAAATCACAATTGTGCTAAAATTGTAAATAATATGTTAAATTGTGCTAAAATTATAAATTATATGTCAAATTGAATTAACTTTTTAAAAAATTAAAGTTTGATATATATATATATATATATATATATATATATATATATATATATATAAAGGTCGAAAAAGTTTGTATTTTTTTTTTTACTAATAGACCTAATAATAATAAACTCTATCATTATTTTCTCTTAAAAAAGGCTCTATGATTCTTAAATATTTTCAAAAAATCCAACTTTTATGATTGGACAGACTGATAGACAAAAAACCAATCAATGCACCATGAAATTCTCATAATCCATTCTCCACCGTTAGATTGCAACAAAACTAAAAACCAAAACCCCAATCCATCCGTCCATTACGATTACAATTTCCTCTACTGGTTTGGTTTGACCAGACCGCATCCTCATGAATTGACGCAAACACCAACGTCCCCTTCCAAATTCCAACTGATCCAAAAAAAAAAAAACTCTCTGCGAAACCCTAATTTAGCTTCACTAAACTCGAGGCTTATGCTCCAATTATACTCTCACTAAGGTAAAGATCGTATCTTTAGATCTCAATTTTCCTTTTTTTTGGCTTCTATTCTCAATCTTGATTTTGTGTTTTGATCAATTGATGCGAAATTTGGTAAATTTTGAGTTTTTCTTTGAAGGGTTTTTAGATGTAGTGTGGAAGTAGCGTAAATTCGGCTGGAAATAGTAATTTCTTGTTGTCATTTTAAAAAAGATCGCGCCTTTGCTGCATATGTGTGTAAATTATTGAGTTTGCAGGATGATCATGTGGTTTTAGTTTCTTTGGTGGTGGGAATATTGTTACTTCAATTTCAGGATGTTTGATAAAGAGTGTGTGTGAAGTGAAGCTAATTTAGAAGGTTAAATAGTTTTTGGGTACTTTTTGCATTCATTTCTTACATAATGTTATATGTGTTTCGGACATTGGGACTTATATATGTAATTGTTTTCGTGGTTTGATGGTGATTTCGAAGTCTAAAAATGCAAGAACTCAATTCCCTTGAATTTTATTTGGTTTGGAGAGGTCATAGTTGCTGGAATTCAATTGTTTGAGCTTAAAAAAGAAAAGTAAAAAGAGGGGCATTTTAAGGGATTTTACAAGAAGTGAAATCATGCTAAAAAGATGCATGGTTTTGTGAGAATTTAATTGAATTTGTGCAAATGATTTGTTCCAAAAGGTTTGTATTTTTTGAATACCTCATTGATATATTTCTTCAATAATTACAGGAATCTAAAGTTACTGAAATGGAATCTGGATCTGTTGATTCATCAACTCCATCTGTTAAAGCTCCTGACGTGCAACCTTCGACTGCCACGGATTCTGGACCAGATAATCCCCCACATGATGCTCCTTCAAAGCTGTCTGCAGCTGGCATAGCATCCTGGGCTAAAAGTTTGAAAATTCCCCAGCCATTAGCTACCTCTCAAGATGATTCACCAACTGGAAATACTGGAAAGTCTACTTTTGCTCGTTTTACCAGTGGATTTGGATTGCGATTGTCTCCAAAATCTCCAAAATCTCCTACAGCTGATGATAGTCCTGAAGGAACTTCCCCAAATTCACAACCGGGTTTTATTGGAACAATTACTAAAGGGTTAGTTGATACATCTAAGAATGCCGTGAAAGCAGTGCAAGTCAAGGCTCGGCATGCTGTTTCTCAAAATAAGCGAAGATACCAGGTGGGATTATCACTGCTGTGCATTTCCTTTTTGAATTTTAATTTACAAAGCATAGATCACTTTCATGGTTTATTTATTGTTACTTTTCTCCTTGTTCTGGTTATTTTTATCAATAGTGTTCTTCATACGAATTTTCCTCCAACTTTTATGGTGCTCTGATGATGTTTATGTCTTAGTCTGAGTCTATAATTGCCCTTAAAACTTGTTTAATAGGAATAGAGTGATGAGAAAGAAGTGAGCATCTGGTTGTTACTGCTGTTTGTCTTTTACTGATAGGCAAAAAATATTTATCAAAAGAGAGACTAAGGGACACAAAATTCGATCATGTACACTTGGGTAAACTTTTTTTAAGTCCTTTGTTTATGTATGTGCTTGAATCTATACACATGTGTAAGAAAGAAATTTAAGGAAAAAGGTCCATCAAATTAGATAATCACTAGTTTGGAATTATATTGCCAGGATTAAAAGATTACAAAGTAAATATAATCTACATTTATTTATCAATAAATTTTTTTCCATATTGAGATAGTTTTCTTTTAGATGGTATGTGGTTCCTAACTGATGGCTGTTATTTCTCTTCAGGAAGGAGGCTTTGATTTGGACATGACATATATCACAGAGAATATAATTGCCATGGGTTTCCCTGCTGGTGATATGAGCTCTGGGTTTTTCGGATATGTTGAGGTAGGCAGAATCTGCACTGTGAATTACTTTTAATTCTCCTAGTTAATTGTAGCACCAATATTTCAACTATGAAGCTTTCTACCTCTGTGGTGCAGGGATTCTATCGAAACCACATGGAAGAAGTGATCAAGTTTTTTGAAACTCAACACAAGGTATGTGAAAGACAATACTGGAGTCAGCTATATTTTATTATGTGCAAATTGGATAGAACAATTCTTTCTTTTTCTTTTGCTTTCCAAATTCAAATTTTGAACTTGTTTATTAAAAGAGTATAAGTTCTGGTCATCTCAGTGTTGTATTATCTCGTCTTCTTGCATGAGTCCTCTCTTGGTAATGGCTCCATCTAGAGGGCAGTTATATGTCCTTAAATGTCTTGTACTGAATGTTGCTACTTCTGCTCTGTTGTAATTTTATCTTAATTGGTATAAAATGTAAGTTATCAACTGTTAATTTTATGCACCTGAAGACTCCATTATGGTATGTAATGATGGTCTTTTATTTGAAGTGTGCTTCTTCAATTCCTGAATCAATTATAATGTATTTATTTTTTAGCTTCTAAGTAATAAAATATTTTATGTTTCACTTATTTTTCTTTTGATGGGCTTTTATTTTGCAGGGCAAGTACAAAGTATATAATCTTTGTTCTGAGAGGCTGTATGATGCATCACTATTTGAAGGGAAGTTGGCTAGTTTTCCATTTGATGATCACAATTGCCCTCCAATTCAACTGATAATCTCATTTTGCCAAAGCGCTTACTCGTGGTTGAAGCAGGATATTGAGAATGTTGTGGTGGTGCACTGTAAGGCTGGAATGGCAAGGACAGGGTTGATGATTTCCAGCCTTCTTTTATACTTAAAGGTATAAATTGTTTTTTGGACATCTGAATGAAGATTAGATTGGTAGAATATCTTGCAGTGCTCTTTGTGTTTATTGCCTCCTTTTCTAATTGAAGAGTAATTTTCTTTCTTTAGTTCTTTCCTACTGCTGAGGAATCCATTGACTACTACAACCAGAAGAGATGCATGGATGGTAAAGGGCTTGTTCTACCAAGTCAAATTGTGAGTGAATTATTGTCATAATTATTGAAAATGACATGCAAGGTACTTAATCTCTTGGTTGAGCTTCTGTCCATCAAATCTGATTGTTTTCAACCACTTTGCAGAGATATGTAAAATATTTTGAACGCATTTTAACATACTTCAATGGAGAAAACCAACCAGGGCGTAGGTGCGCTTCTGCGAAGTGTTTAATATGAGCTCTTTTTTGTCCTCCTTTTTTTTTTATCCATGGATAATGGTATCACATTTTATGCAGGTGCATGCTTAGAGGATTTCGGCTTCATCGATGCCCATATTGGATCAGGCCCTCTATCACTGTCTCTGATCATAATGGTATTCTCACTGCAAGTTCTCTTCTTCTTATTCTTCTTCTTCTTCTTCTTCTTTTTTTCTTGATTGAGTTTATTTGATTATAATAGTCCATCTATCCATGTTCCAATTTCCAAAACCTATCATGAGTTGAAAGAAGTGTCTCATTCCTGAATTCTTATCTTTATTTTGTTTTGGCTCAATATGTTTGATTTAGAGCATCATCTGTACTTATGTTCTCTACTTTGATGATTATCTATGCTAAACTCCAAGTTGCTGTGTATTGTAGCATGTTGAAAATTTATAGGGTAGACACCTCCTTTGACACATATTTTTGTGTTCCATGAGTAGTCTTGCATTTTGAAAGAAAAGCAGTTTGTTCTTTTGGTGTGAGAGGATTGTTCTCTAAAATGATGAATCTATAGAAAATTACCTCATCAATAACGGTGCATACTTTTCTTAATACAGGTGTTCTCTTCTCCAGTAAAAAGCATCCCAGAACCAAGGATTTGTCGGTAGGTCATGCTAAAACTCTACTAAAGCTTATTTGGACATTTGATTTGACTTCGAATTCTGTTTTACGCTTTTGCCTAAATAAGCTTTCAAAGATCTATGTTTCTTTCTGCAGCCGGAGGACTATTGGTTTAGTGCACCAAAGAAAGGTGTTATGGTTTTTGCTTTGCCAGGGGAACCTGGTCTTGCTGAGGTGGCTGGAGACTTCAAAGTCCATTTTCACGATCGCCAAGGAGATTTTTACTTGTTAGTATCTACTCTGATTCCCTCTGAAACCAACACTGAGAACAAGTTTCATTTTCGAACTGTTGTCTTTTTTTTTTTTTCAGTTGGTTGAACACAACAATGATGGAGAATAGAAAGATTTTGAGCACCAATGATATTGATGGGTTCGATAAGGTAATCAACATTAGACACTTAATTGTGTTTGTAACTTTAAGTATTGATTGGACTCTCCATAGAGCAAATTGCTGGTTCTGATATTTATAAATTGCTCTTGTAAGGGTCTTAACTATACAGTTCTTAAATTCCTTTCCTTTATGCTTTTACAACTTGGCGTAACAAACTGGTGGGATATTGTGCAGAGGAAACTGCCTTCACCGGGATTCCAAGTGGAGGTTGTGCTTGTAGATTATAATGGTCCTGCTCCAACAGTGACAAACAATGAAACTGCTGCTAATAATTCAAATGAAGGCTCAAGAGCTGCTGCTGCTCCAGTTGATGCAGGTGCAGCTACAGTTGAAGTTGCTCCAAGCCAAAATAAAGACCGGGGAAGTAACGATAAAGATGATGTGTTTTCTGATAGCGAAGCAGAGGAATCTGTTTCTTCAAAAATCAGGCAAGCTCAAGCTTCCTCCTCAGAGGGAGTAACTGCTGCCACAACCACCTCCAGTTCAGAAACTAATACGAAACCAGATCAAGTTGCAAGTCTAACACATGCAACCGAACAATTTTCTCTTAACAACACAGGCTCACAGCAGATGCATACTTCTAATCAGTCAAAAAGTGATGCAGTCTCGGGGGTCGGGGTTGACAACTCAGAAAGTGAATTCAAAGCAATGGCTGCAGATGCTTCTGTATTCACTTTTGGGGATGATGAAGACTATGAAAGTGAATGAAGAGAGGAGAACATTGCTGTCTTTGTGAAAGGATCTTCTGTACATAAATCGGCTTGCAAGTTATACACGCACCAATAGAGGTTGGTGGCAGCTCAGTCCCTTTGTATTTTTTTTGTCTTTTCCAGAAATGTAAATGTCTGTTTCTGGCTTATCAGTTTTAAGTCAAAAGTAGGCTGAATTCATGAATAATTGTTGCATTATATTGTGGCAGGAGAATTTGTTTCATTGTTTTCATTGAAAATATGTATATTACTTGATTAAATATCGTACAATTCTGCTTTTTTTCATCTTCCTTGGCTTGAATTATTCTCTTATAATGGTTGTTGCTCTAACAGTATCAGCTGCACTCTGAACTTGACATTTTTTGTTAGTTTGTGTTTTCAACTTACAATTATAAAATGGCACATTACATATGCATGCTGCCCTTAAATTTAATAGTTTTTGCCATTTTGATATCTCGACTTGCACTTATGACATTTAAAACACTTCAACTTGTTTAAATCATAATTTATAAATCTTTTGTGTATTATTAGCAAAACACGTGAAATGATGTCATCATACACAATGATAAAATGGTAAATTCATACAAGTATATGAGCAAAGTGGTAAATTTATTGAAGTACAATTGTTTATATAATAAGTTATAGCTAAGTTGAAGCGTTAATTTGATAAATTTAGAAATATATATTACAAAGTGATATATTCATGTAAGTATATGTATTATGCCTTATAAAATTTTTAACAACGTGCAACGCAAAAGAAACATGTAACCTTCCACGACATTCACAAAAGATATACCAAAGGGAAAACCAAATTTGTCTTCGGAACATGTACTTTTTGACGATGTCTGTTTTTCACATTGTCTTCTTTTTGATAGAAATAGTTCAAAAACATGTTTTAATAAAGATTTCAAATAAAATTCAAATTTGTATTTCAGAATTTCTTAATTTTTTCCTCGGAAATATATAGGTCAATTTCACAAAAAGCAAAAGAAAAAAAAAATGCAAAGACTAATATAATATGGTCAAATAAAATAAAAAAAATAAAAGAATTGCTAATTTAAAATTTTTTTAATTGTATTTTTTCTGAAATAATATCAACAATGGCTACAATAATTCTTTCAAAATAATAACAATCCAAATTCATATCGTAGGTAAAAGTATAAAATTAATTTTTTTATTTAAAATAATTTAAGATACCTCGATTTCATTATTTATTTATATTTTTAGAACAAAAATTATTGATTAAATTAGGAAATTTTAATATATTTAAATTTAATAAAAAAATCAGGAAAAAAATCAGCGATAAATAGTTGACAAAGCAACTGCGTACGGAAACCTTAAGCGCGTGGGTTTGGTACTCACCGACTCGTCACCAATAATGTATATATAAACTTCACGTCGCTTAAAAACATGAAAAGACTACAACCAAAATAATTCGGCACTATTAGCGACGCTGAATACAAATTAACGACGAAACGAAACAAAACAAACAGCAACGATTAGCTCGAAATTCACTTGGCAAAGATTTGTTCCTAAACTTGAAAGATAATAAATAAACAAATATAATAAAAATCGGAGACCCTTTTCGATAAGTCAAATGTACCATTATCCCAATAATCAACCATCATCATCTTCTTCTTCTGCCATGTCTCATGTCTCTGGTATTCAAGGCCAGCTAATTGAGGTTACTGGTAATGTATAATTTTTCTTTTTTCTTTAAATTTTTTTTTTAAAAGTTATGTTCTTTTGATGATATTATAGATACCCTTTTAATGGTTTTGCTTGTTTCTTGATTTTTTTTCTTGAATTTGTTATTTGGATGCAGTTGTTGGTTGCAATAAATTGAAAGATACAGAATGGATTTCAAGACAAGATCCCTATGTTATTGTTGAATACGGTAGCAATAAATCCCGGACAAGAACCTGTACAGGTATGCGAATTTGTGTTTTTGCTTTTATGTTTGAGCTTTTGGATCTAAAAATTAAGTCTGGTTTTAAAGTTGATAAAGATTTGCTTTTTTTTTTTTTGGTGAAAAAAATTGTAGATGGTGGCAAAACTCCTACCTTTCAAGAAAAGTTTGTGTTTACTTTAATTGAAGGGCTAAGAGAGCTAAATATTGCAGTTTGGAACAGCAATACCTTGACTTATGATGATTTCATTGGCAGTGGAAAGTAATGAATCTCAATCCCTTTTTTGTAATGGTATTTTAGTCCCCGGTTTTGTGTACGCCTGTAATAATTGGACTTAATATCATTTTTTAATTTTAATGATGTGTATAGGGTTCAATTGCAGAAGGTTCTATCAGAAGGCTATGATGATAGCACCTGGACACTTCAAACTAAAACTGGCAGGTAATTGTTATAATGGAAGTTTACAGTAAATAACAGTTGTTACTTTTTCTGATAAGAATAATCTTTTTTAACAAACTTCATTCTACTTGGCTCCATCGCACAATTTCTGCACATTTGAATTTGTGAGGAAAGGTTAATCTCAACATTTGCAAGCATAACATCTATTCTTTATGTTTCTTAGTACCATAATGATTCATACTGTTTCTCGAGTTCGGCTGTTGCGTAGAATTTTTCCTGTCAACTTATAGTTTCAAGATTAAGGAGCGGACATATCTCTGCCAAAATGTTAATCGTTTTCTGTCCATCCATACAGACTTAACTTGAAAAATCACCAATTATATCAATTCAGATAGTCTAATTAAAGTTCACTGCCCAAATATTAATTGTTGTCTACTTAAAAATTCACTGCAAATTAGTTGGATTATAGCTTTCCATATAATTGCATTAGGGTTCCTAATCTGTCTCCAGGATAAATATTTGACGAAATACCATAAGAGAGATGGGGTTTGCCCTCTTCTAGAGAACTTTTTTCTATGGCACCTTTCTTCTTTCGACAAGTAATCCATTCAATTGTCAAGGAAAGTGAGTTGTTTCAGAATTAAAAAGAATAAAAACATTTTTCTATGCGTGACCTCACATATCAACAAGATGTGAGTTATTGGATTTAGTAACACTTCATGAAGAGAGAGAACAAGGAAGGAAGAGGGGATTAACGAAGAGTAGTATACCACTTAACAAATTTATATGGATTTATTATGATCCAATCATTTCCATCATCCAAGTGATATAAAACGCAATTCAATTAGCATCAGTTCTGATAGAAGTTGTTTTAAATGCATTGAGTTCCACAAGCTTAGATCTCTGAAATTGTATTGCATTTTACTTTCCTCATAACCTGTTTGTGGCAAATAATCCTGTCATGTATCTCTTACAAATATTTTTTCTTTATCTATTGCAGATATGCTGGAGAAATCAGGCTGATATTGCATTATGCAAATGCCAACGTAAGCTATATCTGTGGTGATTGTGTAACTGTTTAATTGCTAGATGATGCGATTGAAACTTTTATCCCCGAAACTGAATTATGCTATTTGTTTATTGCAGAAACCAGCATCTAGCTTCGTGCCTTCAGCTCCACCATATGCGGCACCTGCTCCCCATGTCTCAATGTACTCATTGCCACCTCCAGCATCTGCAGCTCATTATCCACCACCAGTTACAGCGTATACAACTGCATCTCCTTATCCCTCCTACCCACCTAATTCAGCATATCCACCACCTGCGTACCCTCCTCCATCTGCTTATCCCGCTCACCCATACCCAGCACCTTCTGCTTATCCTCCAGCACCATATCCACCACCACCAAATGCTTCACCTTATTATCCTCCAGGTGAGTGACATTATATTGAACTGCATGCAATTTTTTTTATTAATTGATGCTAACTTCCATTTCAGCATTAATGTTAAACATCATATCTTTTCAGGTCCCTTTCCTGGAATCTATCCTCCACCACCGTACTAAGAAGTAGCTCTGCCAGCTCCAAGTTAAGAAGCAACATGTGGATAACCTGCCATATATAGGGCAACAGGAATTTAGTTATGGTAGTAATGTCAAAAGGGTAAGCGCCTGGAGATCATGTATTCAATTTATGGATCCTTGCAACACTAACAGAGGACGCATAATCTTCTGCGGAACCTGCTGTGCAGTAAGCCTTATGTATTAGAACAACCTTTTACTCTCTTTGAGGATTTCTTTTTCTGACCATAATAACTGTCCATAAATTTTTTAATGTTTGCAATATAAATTTAGTGCCTGTTTTCTTTCAAGGTTTTTATTTTAATATTCTTTTTCTTTTCCTTTGGTGATTCTGATCATCCCAATGGTGTTTCTTCCAAGTTATTTAGTCTTTCACTTGTGTTGATTGTTGATTTATTGTTCCCATCTGGTTACTGGGAAGGAATTGGAAATGAGCTTTGTTTTTGTTAACGGCACTCTATTGGGAATAAAAAATTAGATAATATGGATTTTTTTTTCTTTCTTCCTATTTCCTCATTTTCAACATTCTGGGTAGCCAAGCACCCAAGTGGAAAACAAAGGTTCATCTCCCATTCATTGTTTTGTATGTGGTGACAGGCTCAGGAATAACGGAACCAGTTTCTGCGGTGGTTAAATGTATCTGAAATTTTCTGGAGGAAGCTCAATTGCACTGTTAGAAAGCTCAATGCCAAATGGTATAGTTACGTTCGTGGCAGGGATGAATTTAGCTCCCATAGTTGGTAACATGTGAATTCTAGCTCTGTAATAGCCGAACCACTTTGCTGTCATTGTTAGCAACTCTCTTCTAGAGTCCAGCAAGTGATCCTGAAGCATTATCCTTCACTCCTGATGCTTAATTACAAGCTGCTGATAACTATATTGATAGATAAATTGAAATGCCAAGCTAATAAAATAAGTATGGCAATCAACTGAGAAATCTGCCGGTGGGTACTGCTGATTTATGGCTTGTTAGTGTTTCAACCTTTGTGATTGTGACCTATGGTAAAGAAAAGAAAAAGGGCTCGTTAGAGAGAACCCTTCAGTCTCTGAAAAGCTCTTTAAATACAATTGAACAAAAGTAACTAAAAAAAAAAGTAAAGAAATCCATGAAGTTTATCAGTTATCACCTCATCTTATATGCAACAAGAATTTAAAATTTTAAAATAAAAACATGATAGCTATTATGATCCTCAAATCTTTAATCCAGATTTTTTTCCCATATAAAAATCTTCTATAATTCGAAAATAAGGATTTACTTTGACCGAGTCTTCCTGATTCTTAGCCAACTGATTGGAAGTCATAACATTACAAGCTGCTGGTAACTAGAGTGATAGATTGAAATGCCAATTTAACAACCACCTCAGCTGAGTTGTTCTTCTTTAAGCGATCTCAAGTTCAAGCCATGATATATGTCTTTGCTATCTCGTAGTTTTACCCGGATCGAACTGGATTAGTCAAAAGTTAGCAGGGAAAAAAAAAAAAAAAAAAAGGAATGTAACAAAATAAATATGGCTTTTGAGTGCCATGTTACTGTCAGTGGCTTTGATCAACTGAATTGAGCCTCTTCTAACATTTCATTTACAAATTTCTAGCCTTTTTCATGGATGGGGCAACAGTTCATTGACTAGACCATTACTTGTCCTTCCTGTAGATAAAAGTGTCACCTGTTAAATTTCAGGCTGCAACCAGTGCAGCATCAGTAAGCTTTAGATCCTGAAATGTCACTTGCTACTAAAAAAAACATCGAAATTTCCATCAATTACATCTCATCTTACACAACTGTTCCAAGACATGATTGAAATAGAAATCTTGTTCATCTACAAGTAAATACATCAAAGAGGTCACAAAATTTGCAATTAATGGGTGCATGTGAGCTATTGCTTATTGTCATAAATGGACAAGTGAATGCTTTTAGTGTTCTGGTAAATAGCTTGGTGGAATGTAAATAGATCAAACTTTGATGGGTCATGAACTCATGATGAAACTTAGTGTATAGTCATATCACATATCATTTAGAGACAGCCTTGCTAGATTTTAGAAACTTGTTTGCATATTGGTGCTGTTCTTTTCATCTCCTGAGTAAAATTTTCCTCAGGAGGAAGCCACCCAGTACCATTTTTGAGCTGCTTATCTATTTTACATGAAGAATCTATGCTAATTATGAAAGTGCAAACATATTTTGTTATGACAGCTTATGGGGAATGATTATTGGCAAAATTTAAGTGCTAGAATTCGGCGAAAAATCCTGAAACTCAAGGGAGGATTATCAAAGAGATTCTTGCTTAAAAAAAGTTGACATTGATTTTGAGAAATGTTAAATATTTAACTTGACATTAGCTGGAAGGTCTAGAGGTAATTTTTTTGAACTTTAATCTTATTTGGTAATGTGCTTTCTCTGTTGAGTTTGCAAGTAATCATTTTTTTCACTTTGCATTGATGAGATATGCTAACTAGAAGCACTTGGTTTTGTTCATATAGATGCATGAATATATGTTTCTAATTTTTTAATTCTAAGAGATTCTATTATGTGCTAATTGATTCTAGAAACTATATATATATATATATATATATTGCACACCCTTATTGTAGGTGTTGCTTACACATGGATTAATCAATTGAGATCTTCTAAAATCATCATCTATGATGGTGAAATGAACATTTAGAAATCATGGGTTGCAATGGAATGTCACTTCATAATTTAAGGGTGTGGCTAAGTTGAATTGAATTAAAATATTATTACTATAAAGTTTGATTAAATCTTTATTTGAAGCTTAAATCTCAACTCAAAGTTTAATTAAGTTTTTTTTTTGTTTTTTCAAATTTTAACTTGACCAGCAATTAGGAGTAAGATAAAATATTATTCTACCACTTGTATAAAAGCTCCAACTTGAGATTGAGAACATATCGTTATGTCAACAAATGCATTAAATATAAATAGTAAAATAGTAAAAACTATATTAAGCTACTAAGTTTCTCAAATTGATTATTATGGTACTCAAAATTGACTAGTTAACTTATTTGAGTAGCTCAATTTGAATTCAATTACACTATCAAATCAATTTCTATTTTTTTAACTCAATCACAAATAGCTTTTACCCATTTTCTCACCATATAATTGAGATTATTTTATTTTTTTCATTTACTTATTTTCCGTATTCACCGGTCACATAAATTTTGATTAATCTGTATCGAGTTAGATGGACCCTATAAAATAGTATAAAACTCTTCCAACACCTGTATTTTTATACAAAATCTTTGAATTTAAAAAAAATCTAGATTTCTTACAAAATCAACGTACAGTAGTAGATTAGCTTTCTTCAAAAAAAAAAAAAAAAAAGTAGTAGATTACCTGATTTTTTAATGCATAATTTTAGGAATTCTAATTGCTGCCAGGTGAGGGATATTTTTTGAGAATGAGTCAAAGGTGCTAGCTAAGTTCATCAACTGATCCTATTATAAGTTGTGATATTGGATATTTATTTATTTTTGCTTGCTTGGGTCAAAGGAAATTTGGAATATCATTGTGGAGTTTGAAATTGAAATTGAAAGGTTATGGTTATAGTGGATGACAATCTACAACCCATCCATCTCAAGTGCAATTCATGTTTTTGAATCCTTAAAGTAGTCCACAGTGGATGAAACACAATCAAACATCATCCACATGTACTAAAAGTTGAAAAGCATTGCACCTTTGTTAATTTGTCATTGTTGATTAAGGACTAATAAAGTTGGTTATTAGGTAACTACTAATGAATGATTAGACAAAAACTTTATGATTGGTCTGGTCATTATGATGCAGCTACCATAGGATTTTATCATAATGGTCTTTGTAGAAGAAATGGATTATAGTTTTAGTTAAGCCTTTAAATTTCATTAATGCACCATGTAAATAAATATCACTGTCATTGTTAACATCATAATGTTGATTCTCAATGAATGCTTCAAAGAGTTTATGAGATTAACACATAACATTAAATAAATTTGCCTAAGAACTTGGCATGATATTTACATTCCCTCCAATTCCACTTGAAAACTAAAAAAGAGAAAAAAAAAAATAAAAATAAAGAAGCAATATATCTGTTGACTAAAATTTTTGATGTACCATAATCTTTTATGAAACAGACCAAAGATTTGGCAAGTGGGGATCTCTTCTTTTTTCCCAGAAAGTGGAAATTCTCCATTTAGTGATTGATGAACTAAATCTTGGATTAAAAAAAAAGTTTGATTTGATTTTTAAAAAAATATTATATTACTTGTCCAAGGTTATTTGTTCCATATATTTTAGGATTATTCCGACTCGCAGTGAAACAAAATATATCCAAACTAATAATTATTGGATGAATTAGTAGGTGTTGTTCTTATTTAAAATGATGTCTCAAATATGAATCATGATGAATATACGAATGTTAAATTAGTTGTTGAAAAACTTTTGTCGTCTTCATAATCCTATTTCAGGTCAAATTGAATTAGTTAAATAACAATACATTCTGAATATCAAATAAAAAAATATCTCTAAATTCACTATAATAATATAAAAAAAGTAAAATGTTAATAATTTGGAAACTATAATATCATTCCAACTAAAAAAAAAGTTAATAATATATCCAAACTAATAATTATTGGAGGTATTGTTCTTACTTAAAATGATGTCTCAAATTTGAGACATGATGAATGTATAAATATTAAATTAGTTGTTAAAAAACTTTTGACGTCCTTATAATTCTATTCAGGTCAAATTAAATTAGTTAAAAGACAGTAAATTATGGATACCAAATAAAAAAAATCTCTAAATTCACTGCATTAATAAATAATTAAAAGTCAAATGTTAATAATTTGGAAACTATAATATCGTTCCAACTAAAAACAAAAAGTTAATAATACATAATACATGCATGCAAGTGTTTAGAGCTAAAAATTGACATATGGGTTGTGATTAAACAAATAAAATGATATGATATGAAATAATTTAGCCAAAAAGAAAAGTTGCAACACAGTAAATTGTATTATAAGTATCAAGAGCTAAAGTTGGGTAGTTTTTAAAAATTTATATTGAGGTACTGTTTTGCCACAAGGATGGTGACTGCAGCAGCAACAACTCTCAACTAGACAAGAGATGTTGTGTCCTTAGGTGGAGAAAAAAATGGATCCAAATGCAACCTAACAAAGTTGAATACCAACTTTGTCTGAAAATTTTCATGTATTTGGAAGTTGCCTTATGTCCACTTCTGAGAAGAAGAATTTTTGGAACTTTCTTCTTGTAACTTTCATGGAGTCAATAAACTATTTTTTTTTTTTTAACAATTTTACATGTGATATAGGTACCTTTGAATTAAGATTAAATCTAAGTTTTACCATTATTGTATTGCCTCCTATCATCTTTTTTTTTTTGGTATAATTTTCCTGAATAGATAGATAAATAAAGAAATATAAGACTAGGAAAAGAAAGATTCACCTTGA
>CATIWO010449912.1:0-18183 GCA_949673435.1 Macaranga tanarius
AAAGAAGAAGAATAAGGGTGGTGATGGTGAGGATGAAAGCAAGAATCGTCATCTCTGTGATGATGTACTAATACTGATATTTCAACAACTGCATTGGATTGATCGAATCCATTGTCGCAGTGTATGCAAGAATTGGCTACAACTCATAAACAAGATTCCTTATGATAACGAAGGTAAGTTACCATGGATCTTGAGTTATAATTTTCGTGATGATTCTTGCATTATGTTAGAGAAAAACTATTGTAAACTGACTGATCCATTCTCAAAGAAAACCTATACCCTTACCATTGCTGATGAATTAGTACGACTCTTAGAGTTTGCAACTGCTCGTTGTTGCAAAAACGGATGGGTGCTATTTTCAATTCGCTGGATGGGATACTTTGTTTACTGCCCTTTCAATAACATGTTCTTTAAACTTCCTGAATGGGATTGGAAGTCTGCTGATTTTATTGGAGAAACATTTTCCTCCTTTGATCCAACATCTCCTGATTGCATATTCTTTATATTTGCGGTTCATACTTTTCCCTTGAATTGGGTTGTTGAAATTAGTACGTGTAGAATTGGTGACAACAAGTGGACTACTCACACATATTGTGCGCCTGATGATGTGTCTTCCTTTTGGAGAGTTGGCTATGCAAGAGGATTTTTCTACGCAGTTTCTTATCATGGGCATGTGGGTGCTTTTGATGTCAAGCTTCACGAATGGAAATGGCTAAGTACTGGTGTTTCGCAGCCCGAATGGTATCACCTACCCATTATTGTATTTAATGAAGATCATATCCTTTTTTACCAATTTACACCAAATTCTCCTCGGGGTCCAGAGCTGAGGATATGGAGGTTTGATTTGGCTGCTAAGCAATGGGTGGCAGAACAAAACTCGAAAGTAAACCGAGTAGTAATTTTCCAAGAATGTTCATTCTTCGCGGCATGTTCACCTTTTTCACTTGAAGCTGCTACTAGAGGGGAGGCATTGAGCAAGCATGGTGGCATGTTTTATGGAAATCCCCATCAGCCAAATAGTCCCTTGTCTTTTATCTCCATGAAGCAAAGCTACGACTCCACAATTTATGGTAAAGAGATAGAATGTAGTAAATCCAGAAGAACCTGGATTCAGCCTCCTGATCGTCATCTACCTTGTGAACATTATTTTCTTTAAAGCTAGAATGGGAATTAAGCAAGAGTAGTATTTAAAAATAGGATGGTCTCTAATGTTCGGATAGCAACATCAACAGTATACGCCCTCCTCCCAATTTCATGAGGTAAAAGTGAAATTGCATATGTCACCATCCTTAAAAATAAATTCATATGTTCTAATAAATTATTATTTTATTTTATATTATAACACTAGTTATTAAATTAATATATGTCTTATTTAATTATTTTAGGAATATAAATGAAATAAAGTAATTTAAATATACTAATTAAGTAGTTTTAATAAAATGAGAATTATGAATTAATTAATTAATTAGCTTTTTAATACATATTTTATTTAATTATTTTTTTGATCTAGCAGTTTTAATAAAATTAAATTAATAGATGGATTAGTTTTATTGAACTGGTGAGTATGGCCATTATCTACGCCTTTTTTTAAAATTATTATATAAATCGAATATGATTATCTTTAGCATATAATTGGTTGAAGACTCAACATATGTTTAGTTCATAAAAATCTTACTTATGATTTACAAGATGCTTCAAAAAATTATATGTTTATCAAATTCGTAATCATGGTTCGAAGAGTTTTTTATTTTTATTTTTATTTTTTTCAATTTTATTTAACAAAATAATGAGAATCAACCATAAAAATAAGTTAATTATTAGCATAATATTTTTAATATTTAATGTTGAATTTTATTTCATTATTATATTAGCTGTTATTCATAAGCAATTATTTTTTAAAAAAAAATGCATTAGTCATTATGTTAACATTGATATTTTCAATATAATTGATAATGTTATTATTTTATTATATTTTATTACATAGAATTGATTAAATGCATATAATATTATTTTTTATAGTTACGGTTGAACCTTGAACTCATAATCCTTTACCTATAAGGTTTTGACAATCACGATATGAAAGTGATTAAATTTGAAAAGGTAATAAACACCCTTTCTTTTTAATTAAGGTGATCAAATTGATGCCAAATACTCTATAGCACATAATTCTAAAGAGAATGGGAAAGCAAACCTTCCTCACAAAACTAATTAAATTGATTAATCTAAATGAATTATGTTCCTATTAGGCTTCCAACTGATCTCAACCAATTTGGTGGAGTATATGATACACTGCCCATCCAGGACACTTCGTAGTTCCATTAAAAAAAATAAGAAAAATTTTCATATTTTTTCTTTTACCCCTATACTTTTTTTGGTGGCCTGTTAAATAGGGGACAAAAAAAATTGCATTGATCCTTCCACTTACTGTAAATGTAGGGACTAACATTATCCTATAAATATACATATTTCTCAGCCTATTTATATAAAAAGTAATGATACATGTTGCTCTGAGTAACATGAATAGTGTTGTCACTAACCAAATAAAGATAAAAATTTACTTTTAAAAATTATTTATTTACCCCATTAGCAAGAGTAGTTGAATGAGTGAGAGATGATTAAGAGATTTTTATATCAAGTGACAACACTATTTATGTTGTTTTAAGCGACATAAATCATTATCCTTATATAAATACTTAGTTTTTTCATTTGGAGAAAAAAAATATTGTTTAATTTTATTTCATTTGGGTGATTAAATTCAACAAGATAGCTATTTTGTAACGCAAAACAGTATTTTATTGTAACGCGCAATTCTAAATAGCTATTTGGGTGATTAAATTCAACAAGATATCAAACACACCTCCTATAAGGTGATTAAAGAGTACCTTATAGTAGATAATTCTAAAGAGAATGGGAAACCAAAGTTGCTCAATGGCATCTGAACTATTTATAGCTCCATTAAAAAGATTAATCTAAATAAGTTATGTTCCTATTAGATTTCAACTCCCAGCCTACTATTATAGGCCAAACTAGGGCTGGCCATGGGCCGGTTTCAGTCCGAAATTAGATTGGTTAAAATTGAAACCAAAATCAGTCAAATCCTAAAACCAAATTTAACCGACCCGAAACTTTGGGGAGGACCGATTCAAGGCCAATTCCTCCCCATATGGAACCGTAAATCAGCTGTTCCGATTCCAAACTAGAAAGTCAATAAATATATATATATAACTTAATTCATGTCTAAATTATACATATAATTTATTTTAATTAACAATATTTTTAAGTTTTGAAAAAACCAAATTGACCGAATCAGATATACAAACTGGAATCGGCTGGTTCGAAACCGGCTTGAAACCGAAGGTTAGACCAGTTCATGTTCAGTTCCACCAAAGGTGAAATCATGAACCGGCGGTTCCGAACCAGAATTGGCTGATTTACAAACCGTGGCCAAGCCTAGACCAAATGTGCAAATTGGACCTCAACGTTTTATCCTAATTTCACATTTTACCGTTTCATTTTTGAGCCAAATTGTAACTTTTTTTCAAAATTAGACCATATTAGACCTTTTGTAAGTGCAATTAAGTTCTATAACTTTTTTTAAGTACAATTAAGTCTTATAAATTAAAAAATTTAATGTTAATGATTAACTAACAAATAAAGTTGATAAATTTTTTAAAAATATATATATAACCTAATTATAAAATATAAAAAATTTTATCTACACTATAAATTTTAAAAAATTTTATTAAATTTTAAAAACTTTACAATCAATTGATATACATTTTAAAAAATGACCAATTTTATTTATTAATATAAATAGAAAATTAGTAATTGACTCAAATTTTGATTTTAATAATTGAAATTTTTTTTTGATTTGATTCAATTTTTTTTATTCGACCATTATTTGAAATTTGCTTTTAACAATTTAAAATTTTATTTGATTCAAAATTTTTTTTATTCAACCGTTAAAATCAAGGTTTAGGTCAATTATCAATTTTCTATTTATATTAATGAATAAAACTATTTTTTTTTAAAAAAAATATATATCACTTGATTGTAAAGATTTTAAAATTCAATAAAAATTTTAAAAAATTATGGTGTAGGTTTAAAAATTTTTAAAAATTTATAATTATATTATATATATATATTTTGTAAAAAAAATTTATCAATTTTATTCGTTATTTAACTGTTTAAAATTAATTTTTTTTTAAAAAAATTATAGTACTTAATTGTCCTAAAAAAAGTAATAGGATTTAACTCACAAAAAGTCTAACATGTAGTAATTTTGAAAAAAATCAATTTGGCTCAAAAAAAAAAAAAGTTCAATATAAAATTAGGGTAAAATATAGGGGGTCCAACTTACACCTTTCGCCATTGCATATAGCAAATAATTTTAGAGATTAACCTAGTAGGATTCCAACATTACACCTCATCGGCAAATAAGTTTAATTCTGGGAAATAAAGTTTTTAACGCAGTAGACATGATGAGGAATTGCTATTAGATCACTCCCTCATCCGCATATATATTTTTTTTAAGGAAGAGAAATAGTTGTGCTTTGTTTTACGTTACAATGGGGAATAAAGTTAACAAGGAAGTGAAGAAGAGTGGTGATTTTTATCTCTGCGATGATGCGCTAATACTGATATTTCAGCGACTGGATTGGATTGATCGAATCCGTTGTCGCAGCGTATGCAAGAATTGGCTACAACTCATAAACAAGTTTCCTTATAATAATGAAGGTCAGTTTCCATGGATCTTGAGCTATACTTTGCAGGATATTGTGTATGTTCGTCTTCCTCCCAAAAACAAGTTTTCAAGGATCTTGAGATATGTTCTTGATGATGGTTTCTGTAGTCGTCTGGAAAACAAGTTTTCATGGATTTTGAGGTATGCTTTTAATGATGATGTTGGGTGTCTTTGTGTGAGAAACTTTTGTCAATTAACCGATCCATCCTCAAAGAAAACCTATACCATTAGCATACCTTATGAATTAGTACAACTTTTGGAGTATGCTGTTGCTCTTTATTCCAAAAATGGATATGTGCTTTTCTCAACCCGCTGGGACACGTTGTTTTTTGTTTACTGTCCTTTTAAAAACATGTTCTTTAAGCTTCCTGAACTGCGTGAGAATTTTAAGTCTAGGGGAGCTACATTTTCCTATTCTGATCCAACATCTCCAGATTGTAAATTCTTTGTATTTGGGTTTACCTACGATCCATCTTCCATGAATTGGGTTGTTGGAATTAAAACATGTAAATATGGCGACAACAAGTGGACTAATTTCAAATATGTCGCGTCTGATGATTATGAGTTTTCTATAGAGAAGAACTACACAGTTGGCTATGTAAATGGACTTCTCTATGCAGTTTCCGTATCTGGGTGTGTGGGTGCCTTTGATATCAAGCTTCAAGAATGGAAATGGCTAAGCACTGCTCTCTCCCAACATGGAGACCATTATGAATCCATTAGTGTATTTAAAGAAGATGATATACTTTTTTACCAGTTTAAAGTGGGTCAAGAGTTGAGGATATGGAGCTTTGATTTGGTTGCAAAGCAATGGATAACAGCACAAAAGTTAGAAGTAAACAAAGTAGTACTCTTCAATGGACGTTCCTCAATCTCACTTGAGGCCGCTGGGGGATTGAGTAAGTATGGTGGAATGTTTTATGAAAATCCCTATGAGCCAAATACTTCATTTTCTTTAATCTCCATAGAGAAAAGCTACGACTCTACAATTTATGGTACTGAGATAGACTGGGGTAGAGCTAAACAAGCTTGGATTCAGCCTTACAATTTTAACCAATAGAGCTAGCAATAGTGTAGAACTTAAACCTAACTAGCAGTGAGTAGTTAATACTAGAAATTTGTTTATATATTACTCTTTTTTTTTTTCTTTAATACAGCATATAATTTACAGATAAATTTTTATATAATTTTTATTATTTTATTTTTTACTCTTTTTTTAGTACAGTAGAAAATTTTAAAATATATGCCTATGTTATTATTATTATTGGAAACAAGATGCTGTTTCCTAGTCATCATACTGTTTATATATCATACTGTTTGTCAGCATGATCAGGATCTTAGCCATCAGATGCACACGCTATTAAATTCTAGCATTCATTCAAGCATACAGGGCCTATACCAAAAATGTAAATCAAAATTTTCTTCATTACTTGAGAAGAGAGTTTATATTTTCATGCAAAGAAAAAAATAAATGCAAATTATACCAGCAGCAGCACTCTTACAGAAGAGGTTGCAGGGGGATGGAGAGGAACTATAAATTAATTAATTAATTTTTTGAAAATGAAAATTCATTTTCTTTTAATTGTAATTAATTATTTTATCCCTGCATAATATTATTTTTCAATTACCAGTAATTCTAAACAGCTATTTAGGTTATTAAATTTAACAAGATAACAAACATCCCTCCTACAAGGTGATTAAAGAGTACCCTATAGTAGATAATTCTAAAAAGAGTGGGAAACTAAAGTTGCTCAATGGCATCTGAACTAATTACAGATCCATTAAAAAGATTAATCTAAATAAGTTACGTTCCTATTAGACTTCAACTCCCAACCTATTTGCTACATAAATATATATAAGTTACGTTCCTATTAGACTTCAACTGCCAACCTATTTGCTACATAAATATATATTCTTTTCAAGGAAGGTAAAATAGATGCTGCTTTGTTATACGTTACAATGGGGAATAAAGTTAACAAGGAAGTGAAGAAGAGGAGTGATTGTTATCTCTATGATGATGTGTTAACACAGATATTTCAACGACTGGGTTGGATTGATCGAATCCGTTGTCGCAGCGTATGCAAGAATTGGCTACAACTCATAGACATGTTTCCTTATAATAATGAAGGTAAGTTTCCATGGATCTTGAGTTATGCTTTGCGGGATATTGATTATCGTCATCTTCGTCCCAAAAATAAGTTTGCAAGGGTCTTGAGATATGTTCTTCATGATGGTTTCTGCCGTCGTATGAAAAACAAGTTTCCATGGATCATGAGGTATGCTTTTGATGATGTTTTGCGCACTCGTACGAGACACTATTGTCAATTGACTGATCCATCTTCAAAGAAAAGCTATACCCTTAGCATACCTTATGAATCAAAACAACTCTTGAAGTATGCTGATGCTCTTTATGCTAAAAATGGATGCGTGCTTTTCTCAACTGACTCACACACGTTGTTTTTTGTTTACTGCCCTTTTAATAACATGTTCTTTAAGCTTCCTGAATGGGATAGGAAATCTGATCGGAAGTTTCAGTTTAATGGAGCAACATTTTCGTCCTCTGATCCAACATCTCCAGATTGCATATTCTTTATATTTGGGGTTACCTATGATCCATCTTCCATGAATAGGGTTATTGAAATTAAAACATGTAGATATGGTGACAACAAGTGGACTAGTTTCAAAATTGTTATGTCAGATGATGATGATGATGATAATGAGTTTGCTATAAAGAAGAGCTATACAGTTGGTTATGTAAGTGGACTTCTTTATGCAGTTTCGGTATCTGGGTGTGTGGGTGCCTTTGATGTCAAGCTTCAAGAATGGAAATGGCTAAGTACTGGTCTCTTCCAACCCGAAGCCACTTATCATGAATCCATTATTGTATTTAATGAAGATGATATACTTTTCTGCCAGTTTAAAAGTTATCCTGCTGGGGGTCAAGACTTGAGAATATGGAGGTTTGATTTGGTTGCAAAGCAATGGATAACAGTACAAAACTTGCAAGTAAACCAAGTAGTATTCTTCGATGGACGTTCATCGATCTCAGTTGAGGCTACAGGGGGATTGAGCAACTACGGTGGCATGTTTTATAAAAATCCCTATCGGCCAAATAATTCTTTTTCTTTATTCTCCATGAAGGTAAGTTATGACCCTACAGTTTATGGCAATGCTATAGAATGGCACAGATCTAAACAAATTTGGATTCAGCCTCCTGCCTAGATTCTTATTGTAATAGGATATTCCATAAACTTAATATGTCAAATTATTGTTATTCACCTAGCAATGGTGAGCTCGAATTTTGTGGCTTATTTTATTGTTGGCTTCAGTGCAGCAACTGAGTCAACAAATACTTGGATTTTCCCTCTTCTTTGATGGCTACATAATTTAATTAATCATAAATTTCATAATTCATTTAAATTAAAAACAATTCATCAATAAGAATTAATTTAAAGTTAACTAATTTTACAAAATTAAAAAAATTAAATTGAAAATAAATTTTATAAATTTTTTATTTAAATTAAGAGAAATGATAGGTAACTCGTGCCGAGACAACGCGCGAGTTACTTAATTACTATTTTGGCCCTCCCATTTTACACGAACAGATTATTTGTGGGGGCAAAAAGATAATTTTACATATAAAATTATTTTTTTGCCTCAAAAAAAATTTCCTTCCTTCTATAATGTGGGGAGCAAACTGGTAATTTACCCTTCCGCGTGATGTCTCGCGCCGAGACACAAATCATTTCCGTTAAACTAAACACTTGAATTCACAAATAAATTCCATAAAATTTTATAAAATTCATTTTAACCAAACAACCCTAAAAGAAATAGGTCAATATATTGAAATCTAACTTATTTAACTTTATCATGATAAAAACAAAGTACTCGTCGTATGAAGCTTTAGGGGAATTGAGCAAGCATGGTGGCATGTTTTATGTAACTAGGCAGTTTTAATAAAATCAGAATTATAAATAAATTAATTAGTTTTTAAACAATAAAAATTAGTTTTCTTTTAGTTTTAATTAATTATGTTATCCCTCTATAATATTATTTTTCTAGTAATCATAATTTTAAACTATTTAAATAATTAAATTCAACAAGATAACAAACACCATAACAAACTTATGTCTCTATCACCTACATCTAATGGTAATATTTATAATATAAAGACTCGTGTTTCATTCTTATAGACCAAGTGTAATTGGATTTATATTAGAAAGACACGTATTTTATTCTTATAGACCAAATGTAAAATAATTGATGATATATTTTAAATCCTACAATTGAGCGTAACACATCTGATATAGATAAAAATCTCCCATCAAAGACTACACTTACTAGATAATTCTAAAGAGAGTGGGAAACCAAAGTTGCCACTGCTCAGTGGCATCTGAACTAATTACAGCTCTATTCAAAAGATTAATCTAAGTAAGTTATGTTCCTATTAGACTTCAACAAACCTATTTGCTATATAAATAATTTTTTTTTAAGGAAGGATATATACATTTTTTTCAAGGAAAGAAACATAGTTGCTGCTTTGTTTTACATTACAATGGGGAATAAAGTTAACAGGGAAGTGAAGAAGAGAGGTGAATGTTATATCTGCGATGATATGCTAATACTGATATTTCAACAACTGGGTTGGGTTGATCGAATCCGTTGTCGCAGCGTATGCAAGAATTGGCTACAACTCATAAACAAGTTTCCTTATAATAATATTGAAGGTGAGTTTCCATGGATCTCCAGTTATACTTTGCAGGATATTGCGTATCTTAGTCTTCGTCCAAAAAATAAGTTTTCAAGGATCATGAAATATGTTTTTGATGATGGTTTTTGTTGTCGTCTGAAAAACAAGTTTTCATTGAGGTATGCATTTGATGATGTTGTGTGTCTTTGTGGAAACTATTGTCAATCGGTTAATCCATTCTCAAAGAAAACCTGCACACTTAGCATACCTTATGAATTAGCACATCCCTTGAAGTTTGCTGTTGCCCATTATTCCAAAAATGGATGCAGGCTTGTATCAACCCGCTCGGACATGCTTTTTGTTTACTGTCGTTTTAGTAACAAGTTTTTTAAGCTTCTTGAATGGGATAAGAACTTTGATGTGAATTTTAAGTTTAGTGGAGCACCATTTTTCTCCAATCCAAAATCTCCAGATTTTATATTCTTTATACTTGGGGTTACCTATGACCCATCTTTGAGAGGTTTGGTTGTTGAAATTAGAACATATAGACATGGTGGACAACAAGTGAACTAATTTTAAATTTGTTGCATCTGATGATGATGATGATAAAATTTCTATAGAGAAGAACTACACAGTTGGCTATGCAAGTAGACTTCTTTATATAGTTTCGGTATGTCAGAAATGTGTGGGTGTCTTTGATCGATGTCAAGCTTCAAGAATGGAGATGGCTAAATACTGGTCTCTTTCAACCCGAAGACGCTTATCATGAATCCATTATTGTATTTAACGAAGATGATGATATACTTTTTCGCCGGTTTAAAAGGTATCCTGCTGCGGGCCAAGACATGCATGAGGATATGGAGGGTTGATTTGGTTGCATTTGCAATGCAATGGATAACAGCAAAAACTTGGAAGTAAACCAAGTAGTACTCTTCAATGGACTTGGATTCAGCCTCTTGTCTAGATTGCTATGGTAACAAGATATTCCATAAACTTAATATGCAAAATTATTGTATTATTCACCTGACAATGGTGAGCTCAAATTCTGCGGTGTATTGTTGGCTGCAGTGCAGCAACTGAGTCGACCAATACTTGGATTTTTCCCTGTTCTTTGATGGCCATAATTTAACTGATCTTAAATTAATTGATAATTATGTTTTTTTAGCTTTCATACTTTTTGCTTGTTTAGTTATGAACATTTATTTTATTTTATAGGATAAAGATAAATGTTGCGGCCACAACATTCCTTGTATAATGGAAGCAAAAAAAAATTAAGGCATTTTGGTTGAAAAAGTTTGTTCTCCACAACCCAACTCAATCAAACCAATCAAAATTCAAAGGCAATCACTGAAAATCTCCACAAAGCTTCAAGCGACGAGCTAATAATATATATATATATAATTTGTTATGAAAGTATAGAATAGGATCGGATAGTGAATTGTATAGAGCAAATTGCTGCTAAAGTAATTGAGATAATAAAATAAAATAAAAATATTAAGCACACATAATTTAACGTGAAAAAACTCTAAACAAATTGGGTAAAAACCACGGAGAAAAATAGAAGAATTCATTATGAGAAATAATAGGAGTTATGACGTGGAAATTTAGGAGGAGGGATTTGTTAAAAAATATGCGGGAAGTTTTTAAAATGAATTTATAGTAAGAATATATGGAAGAATTAACCCTACTCTATATTACCCAAGGAGAAAACAATAGTACTCTCTTTTGTAATATGAGAAAACCACTCTCTATATTTTTTTCTCACAAGGAAAAAACTCTCTCAAACTCTCCTACTCTCTCACACCACTCTTTTGGTTATCAATTTCACCAAATGCTTCCACTTAAGCCTATTTATAGGCATTTTTGGTTATAGAAGACAAAATTAAATTTACTTTATCTTATAAAATGTCCATGAGTTGACAATGCCAACCACATAATAGATGGTATTGAGTTGGCCATGTTTTTTAAGACAGAGCAAAGTTTGATTTGTCTTGTGAGTTGCCATTTTTAACTTGGTAGTCAACATAATTTATATTAAAAAACATATTTCGTTTTTGTCCTAATATAGTTAAATAAGTTGGATTTCAATATATTGGCCTGAAAGAAATGTTAGTTTATAATAATTGGATTAAAATGTAAATAAAAAAAAAAAAGTTGACGAGCTATTACTGTACAATACTGAAGGGTATATATAGTATATACTGATTATCACACTTGACAGTGAACATGAAGCGCACACTTTTCAACTTCAATCCATCAAAAAAAACCTATACCATTACCATACCTGATGAATTAGTACAACTCTTAAAGTTTGCAGACCTTAGTTTTTCCAAGAATGGATGGGTGCTTTTCTCATCAAACCGAAGTAGAACTAGATTTTTTGTTTACTGCCCTTTTAATAACGTGTTCTTTGAGCTTCCTAAATGGGGTGACAAGTTTTGTGTTTATGGAGCAGCATTTTCCTCCTCTGATCCAACATCTCCCGACTGCATATTCTTTATATTTGGGGTTACATATTATGATGATGACGTAGATCCACTTACCGAGAAATTGGTTGTACAAATTAGTACATGTAGATATAGTGATAACAGGTGGACTATATTTTAAATTTGTTGCGCCTTATGATGATGATGAGTATTCTGTGGAGGATTTTGAGAGCTTCAGAGTTGGTTATGTAAATGGAATTTTCTATGTAGTTTCCATATCTGGGTGTGTGGGTGCCTTTGATGCTAAGCTTCAAGAATGGAAATGGCTAAGCACTGCTCTCTTCCGACGTGAAGACCGTTATAAATCCACTATTGTATTTAAAGAAGATGATATACTTTTTTTATCAGTTTAAAGTGGGTCAAGACTCAAGAGTTGAGGATATGGAGCTTTGATTTGGTTGCAAAGAAATGGATAACAGCACAAAACTTGGAAGTAAACAAAGTAGTACTCTTCAATGGATATCCATCCATCTCCGTTGAAGCTACAGGAGAATTAAGCAAGTATGGTGGCATGTTTTATGAAAATCCCCGAAAGCCAAGTACTTCTTTTTCTTTAATCTCCATGAAGAAAAGCTATGACTCTACAATTTATGGTAGTGGGATAGATCGAGAGTGGCGTAGAGCTAAACAAGTATGGATTCAGCCCTACAATTTTAACCGATAGTTCTAGCAATGGTATAGAACTTAAACTTGATTACAGTGACTCATAGATACTAAAAACTTTTTTTTCTTTAATACAGTAAAAAATTCACAGATAAATTCCTATTTTATTATTTATTATTTTGTTCGTTACTCTTTTTTTAGTACAGTAAAAAATATTAAAACATATTCCAATATTAATATTATTGGAAAACAAGATGCTGTTTCTTAGTCATCATACTGTTTGTATATCATAAATAAGTAGCATACTGTTTGTCAGCATGATCAGGATCTTAGTCATCAGATGTGCGCGCTATTAAATTCCAGCATTCATTCAAGTATACAGGAGCTATACCAAAACTGTAAATCAAAATTTTCTCCATTACTTGAGAAGAGTTTATATTTTCATGCAAAGAAAAAAAAATAAGCAAATTATACCAGCAGCATCACTCTTACAGAATAGGTTGCAGAGGGATGGAGGATATGTGCAGAACAAAAAAGAGGTTACCTTAGCTAACAATTTAATGAATGAAAAAATTAAAAGCTTTGTTCTTGATCTTCAGACTGGAGAACTCTCATCTGCTGCTCCTGTTGGTGAACCAGGTACAAATGGAACAAATCCTCGCCCTCCGAACACTGGCCTCATGAATCTATCATCAAATTTTCTCCACAAGTAATGAACAGTTACAGCTGTGTGAGTCATTAGCAATCGGAAGCTGCTTGCTTTAGGGGCTGCTTGATCATTACCCTGCTCACTTGCATCGCCAGGTTCGATGAAAAGTAGCCTTAGATCTTCCAAACTCGGAGAATCAGTTGCATCTGAAAGCATTGGTTTTTTATTTCTTAAAAGCACTGCTTGAATCAGAGGTTTCGTCACTGAGCCACAGACCTATTTCCAGAACAGAAATGTCATATAATTACATCATACATGATATGGAAAATGAATTTTGTATCAGCAACAGGACTTACAATTGTACTGAAAAGAACAACAATTATGGTACAAGTGATCATTAACGAAGAATTTGCGCTAGAGGTATCCTTGGGGTTTGCAAACTGTAGTTGCATATTGAACAAACCAGTGTTAACCTGAGAATCAAAAACCTTGTTGAAGTAGAAGTTGAAAGATTATGACATATACCTCGTTATAGGACAGAGCAATAGTGACTGCACCTCTCATTAGTCCTGCCCACCACATAATAAACTGTGTTTTCAAACAGTTAGAAAAGTTGTTTTTTTAGCAGAAACATACAACAATAGCTATTGCTTTGCTTAGATGGCTGCAATTATCACCTGCTTTTGAAACTCAATTTTTGTGCTCTCCCTTTTCTGAAGACAATTTATAATGTTTGCCAGAGGGAACACAAATGCTGCCCTCCCGATTAACACGAGTGCAAAAAGTGCCGAACTGACTACAACGAAAGTTCCTGCACTGAATTATGAATGCGAAACAAGTTAAAATTCCCTGCACTGAATTATGACAAGAAACCTTCTAACTTCAAAAATTTCCTCAAACTTTAGTTACTGTGAGTTATGAACTCATCTCTGCTGGTGCATTCGCATGGAATCGTGTGTTGACACACTTAAGATTAAGTATTGGTGCAGTTAGCTGTCTGATTTAAGTGTATATTTTATTGGGGTAGAACATTACCTTGCTTCACTTCCTTCCCATTTGTTAACATCAAAGGCATCCATACCAACATACACAAAAATAAAAGTTTCTGCAATAAATGATATTGTTGCAAATGCATGCCTGAAATGATCAACCAACATGAAAGAGTTACTAAAATCATTTACCATTCCTTCAGGAAACTTAAAACATAAGCAGACAATGAAAGGTTTATTAGATCCTCACTTGGTTGTTATACGTGAGCTTTCAGTAACATTGTGCCATGTGTAATGTGACATTACAATGCCGCAGAAGAAAACTGTCAAAATTCCACTGAGATTTAAAAGCTGCAAGTTGGAATAAGATTCACATTTCATGGGAAAATTCAACCGTTTCAGCCAATTTTGCCACTAGCCTGAAATAATAGTTTCTCCAAGTAATATAACCATTCAAATAAAGTGGTTCTACAGGAAAAGATTACATGTGACTAAAGACAATACTGAAACCAAGTTGGTATTGCAGCTGATACTACAGTGAGATTATGTGTAAAGAGAGAATGGCTAAGGTACTGAGTGCAAAGGAAGGAAACTTATGAAGCAACATTCGTCAATGAATGATATAATGATGCTTATTCTTATAAAAAAATTTCTATGAAAGATTTGAGACTACGTAGTTCAGTACCTCAGCCAACAGGTATGATGAATAAGCCATAAGAATCATAAGTGCAAATTCACGATCAGTTGAATGCCTGTTAACAACAGCAACAATCTCAGGTTTTCAATACTTAAAGCTCTGTAATGCCTGCTTAAACTTGAAACAGGTGAATTTTCATATTCAAAAACCTATACATTGTAGCCTTTCAGCTCAGTTCAGAATGTTTCCTACTACATTACAGGCATCAGAAATCTAGTCTTACTACCTTATCTTATTTTGATTTTCTTCATCATCATTCTAGTAAATTACAACATTAAGTGCAGTAACAACTGAGTGAAGATGTCTCGCTCTTACCTTCCAAAGTAAAGTGTTTTGATAATAAAAGCACTTAATAAACCCACCTGAAACATTGCAACACAGGAAGTCAGATATAACCCACAAATTAGAAGAGTAGTTTCCACAGGGATTTCCTTCTAATGTGAATGAAATCGTGAGAAATAATACACTTCATGATCCATTTTGATGTGAATAAGTAAACCAAAATAGTAAGACCATATGACTTACTGCTAAACCAAGAGCAGTACTGGTGAAGAAGAGGTAAAGAAAGCTTCCCAGTAACTTTAAGGCTATTGTAGCATCAATGTTGTTGAAGTTAATCGATTGGACTGCATTGTAAAGCACAATAGAGGTAGCATCATTCACTACTCCTTCCCCGAACACTACGCTGTAAAGGAAGGGGGTTTCATCTTGACTCAGAACCTTTAACATGAGCAAAATGCAGTGCATTAATATTATTAGTTAACTATTTCTTGTAAACTCATTGCCGTTCTAAGATTGAACTTAATTATATGCACCTGCAATGTGCATACTGAGTCAGTTGCTGAAAATATGGCACCAATAGCTGCGCAACAGGAAACAAAAATTAAGGCCTAAGTATCGATTAAGGCTAATACAAATGGGCGCCAACTTCATCAATAGTTGTAAATCACCTAGGAAATCTTCAATTTCCAGAGACACAAAACCAGTACTCTTGAAAAGCAGATAAGAACCTACATGATCATTGGACGATTAGATTCTTTGTCAGTTGACAGCATATGAGATCACAAATATACAGCTTATGAAAATTATGAATCAGAGTTGTAGTAAAAGATAACAGAAGAAACAGGAACTTACATAGTGATATGAGGCAAAACGAAATAACTGTGCCAAGTATTCCAAACGATAAAATTATAGTGAAGTTCTTGAAAAACTGCTTTTTCTTGACCTGGAATCTGAAATAACAATTTTGGAAACTGAGAAAACAGCAGGCAACACTAAAAGTAGACTTGAATTGATGGTGGCCGGTACCACAAACTAAAGAACAAAGATATCCAACAAACAAGAATAACCAAAATTTTCTCTGGGTCAATATATATATCTTGCACATTAAATTAATTCACTAGTTCAAATTCCAGAAGAAAAAGATCCAGATTTGATTTCACATGCCAATAGATTTAACCAAGTCAACATCCATATTTTCCATTTGATAGCAAACTAAATTCAAATTACATGAAATCAAACAATACAAGCAATAAAAAGAAACATCAAATC
The DNA here is from genome assembly GCA_949673435.1 of Macaranga tanarius. Taxonomy (NCBI): domain Eukaryota; kingdom Viridiplantae; phylum Streptophyta; class Magnoliopsida; order Malpighiales; family Euphorbiaceae; genus Macaranga; species Macaranga tanarius. The sequence goes on from CATIWO010449912.1 coordinate 16,410, forward strand.
CCAAAAGCATATAGACAGAACTAAAATTTTAAAATTTTGACCGACACATCTTGGTTCAAGTGGCCAGAGCTAGGATTCCTTAATTAAAGATCTCAAGTACGAGTCTTATATATGAAGAAACATGTACCATGAGCATTTTGCCCCTTTATGGGGTACACCTGGCTCAACTCGGTCTACATGGCTACCAGGTACTGGAGATATTAAATGTAAAAATAAAAAAAAATAAAAAAATTGAGAGCAACCAGTCAAAGTTGATGATCAGAAGCAGAAGAGGGATCATACCCAGCATTGAAAATGATTGGAGGAAGCAAATAAAGGAAGAACAAATCCTCACTAAACACCAACAACCGAGAACTCTTCCATTTATTAATCAACAAAACCACCCCACCAGCACACAATCCCTGCATACATACATGCACATATCTGATCAATCAATCAATCAATATTCAAGAAAGCCAAACCAATCACTACTAGCTAGCATAATAAAAAAAAAAAAAAAAGTCTGAAGAGATACCAATAAAAGGGCAGCGATAGATTCATTAGCCCAACGATTCTCTTCAAGAAGGTGACCAATGATGATACAAGCACAGAGAATAGCAAAGAAAACACAAAGGGCAATGATAGAACTGTCACTAAGAAAGGAAGTTGAAAGCTGCTGTTGCAGTGGTGAAACTGAAGCAAGTGGCAGCATAGTTTCCTCAGAAGCCATTTCTGGAGATGCGTTTCTATCAGTAAATTTGGCATTCACTGAAATTTAAAAAAAAAAAAAAAAGAAATTATGAAGAGCTTTAGAGCTGCTTGACATTGGCACAATTTATATCTCAAAGAAGAAGACAAAGTAAAAAGAGGAGGGAAGACTTGCAGTTGCAACTTCCAATCAGCTTTTGATTCTCTACAACGTTCGTAACCTGCACTCTGCCAGATGTCACCATTGTATTCTGCCACGTTGTAATAATGATTTTTTTTTTCTATTTTTATATGCTCATTTTACGAAATCTGGAATATGGTAACTACCCTTCAATTTGTTTTCTTGTTGATCCCAAATTGTAGTACAAGAATTGATTGGTTGTTGGTTGGGCCTAAACATTTCATTATTACATACAAACATCTGTTGTTATGTAATGGTATATCGAGCACGTCGAGATTTATGAGCCACGTAATGAAAGGCATCAAGTACAAATGTGACTTTTATGTTAAAATTTGTGGGTATCATATGTTAAATGGTGAAATTAATATTTATCTTATATAAAGATAGAGAGTCATCTCCGTATGGAGAATTGATATTTGAATCATCTAATATCTTTATTAATTAAAAAAAAAAATTGATGAATAAAAAAATTGCCTTAGGACATATGCGTCTTCAGAGTCCAGTTAATATAAGCATAGTGCAAAAATTGATTGCTAACAATATACATGCATAGTGCAAGCAATCAGTGTTCATATATTTTAACTGCTCGGTGAAGTTCTCAGGAGCAATGTTCAACATAAATCTCTTCTCATTATAGGCTATAGTGAAATAAAATGTGGGCAGTGATCCAAGCTTTGCACGTATTTCATCACTTCATTACTGGCTAATTGTTGCCCCCAAGTTGCCTAATGGCTACGGTCAAAGGGATCTGTTGATCCTGTGCTTGCAGTTTCCAGGAACACAGAAGAAGAAGAGAAGGAGAAACCTACTAATGTTGAGGGGCGAAATTGAAGCAGAATGTCACTTGCAATTCAAGTAAAAAAGAAACTCGCTTGCTGCAAGAACTAATGAATCGTGCATACTTCT
>CATIWO010450115.1:0-13395 GCA_949673435.1 Macaranga tanarius
AGAAGCAAATTCCTCTTGAATGCTGCCATGATTACCTTCAATAAATCTTGTAACCTGTGTCCCTTGATTACCTTCAGCTCATCAGTCTCTATGTTCTGGAATTTTCTTCCTTTCCTCTTAAGCCAACAGTGAATTCTTCACCAAGTCTTCAATTGGCATAATTCTTGATCTCTCTAGTATATTCTAGAAGATTCATATTCATTCAGCTCTAATTCCCCCAAGCCTTGCGTTCATTGAATTTCCTCCAACTCTTCAGTGTCTCTGATTACCTCCAGTAACTCTACAGCCTCTGCTTGATTTTTCTGGTTACCTCCAGAATCTTTTTCTTCATCTCAATGTTTTCTTTCTTAAATCAATTTTGAACGGGCTGGATCTTGATGCTGGGCTTCATTTGGGCCTTAATTTTAATTACAAGCCTAAAATTATATTTGGATATAAATAAATAATATTCAATATTCAATATTCAAGTATGTATCAATATGCAATAATTTTTTTTTTTTGAAAGAAATGACAATTCCATATGGGCTGGACCAAATTTCCTTTATTATTCAAATATAAACTAGTGGATTTGATAATCCTCATATTATATTGAAGAAAATAATTGATTATTCATTGATCTTCTTAATCAACATGTAAATTTATCTGCGTATTTGAGAGTACAAAATCAAGCACTAAAATTTCCACATAAAAAAAAAGTAAACCACTATATAGAATGCAAAAGTTGGTAATTGTTATGAAAGAAAATAAAGAAATAAGAGAAAAAAATTTTAAAAATGGGCCATTTTTGGTCAATTGTCTTTACCACCATTCACCCACAAAAACTAAAGAAAAGAAGAGTTTAGAAGAGTTACTAATAACTAAGTGTTATATATAACCTTAACCTTTTTTTTTATCAGAGTATATTGGGGGGGGGGGGGGGGGGGGCTGCTTGGAACTCAAACTTGAGACCCAAAGATGCCCTTTGGAGTCATTTAGCCATTCAGGCTATGGGCTCACGGACAACCTTAACCTTATTTCTTTCCTTGAGAAAGAGGAAAACAATGTAACTAGTAATATTTTGATCAATCGTTCAAAAACAAAAATATTTTAATCAAATATATATATATTGATAAAAAATATATTGGGTTTGTAATGAAATTTGTTATTTGACAGAAAATATTTAAAAATAAAAGAGAATTAAAAAGCAAGAATAAGAAACAAAATCAAAATTAATTCACAGAGTATGAACATGGTGACATTTGATTTATACATCTTATAGTAATATTCATTTTGGTTTTAACCTCTTTTAATTATGGTTCTATTCATCATATGCTTCTATTCATTGTCTCTAATGCTAATCTCATTATTATTTAATTTAATGTTTGATTATTTTTTTATGGAAAATTATGCTTTATTAGAAAAAATATTCCTACTATGATATTGGAATAAGTTTTAGCCATGAATGGAGCAAATTGAATGCAGATTAAAAAAATTTTATCGATGGAAGACTTATTATGTAAATGAGGCTGAAATTGTGAAGGAAAAAATTCATAGGTGGCAAGCAGAATGCAATTTACATAATGAGGACATGGATGAGATAAAATTTTACATAATAAGTTTTAAAATCTCATGAGTAGGTCTGTCATATGTGGGAAAGACTCAGCAAGGAACTGCGAACTTGAACTGGAAGACGCCTGAGTCCATAAAGAACCAGAAACCCTCCATGGCTGTTGAACACTAGGACCAGGAACTGCATGAGCCTGAGAAGTACTGAGACTAGCATTAGTAGTGAAAGAGCTGACATGCGCTCGCTGGATAGGCTGCTCCCTAAAAGGAGGAGATTGAACCCTAGAACCAGCTCCTCTAATAGAAAGCTGTAAGAAAGCGAGTTAGAAAAATCTAATGAAGATTAAATAAGGCAATCATAAAAAATCCAAAGCATACATATGAGATGAGACCGGGTATAGGGATCTGCTGTAATAAGTCGGCTTGAATAAAGACCCTATAACAAATGGGGGTGCGGGCAAACAATCGATCGCCAATCTTCCTTCTTAGCGATCTCTCCAAGTCAATATCCACGAGCTGATAGGTTCAAAACATGTTAGGAGAAGGGGACACGGGCACTCTCCTTTGATTAGAATCCAAGTGCCAGTCCTAAATGTGCTTGCTGAGGTACCACATCCGGTAGAAGGGACCTTTAAGCAAGACTCTTCAAATAGCTAAAGGCCCTAAATAGACCATAGCCACTGACTAGCCCTTTGGAGGACCCCATGAATCGGACTCAACCTGATAAAAAGAGAAAATGATGTAAGACTTTGAGTGTAACAATATAGTACTAATTAGTCTAATTTTTCTTACAGGCATACCTCATCCCAAGCCAGGGTGTTAAGGCAAGTGCGATGAACATAGATGCTCGCTAGGTCCTGCCTAATAGTCTCTGTAGGCTTCTAGTCCACAAAGGTACCGCCTTTTCACTCAGGCGGCGCTTTAGTGGTTTCTGTTTTAAAAAAAAATAAAATAACGTTAAAATTTTAAAAATTGTCGTGGAGACCTGTAAACTGATTACAGGGGAAATAGAAGAGAAGTGGACGAGAAAAATAATAAAAAAGGGAGATAAAAAGGGGTTTTTTGGATAATGAGAAAATAAATCAACCAGAGTAGAGGATAAAAAAAGAAAGAATTATGCAAAAAAATACAGAAAAGGCCGAAACAATAAAAAAATAATAAATAATAAACCAGAAGAAGAAAACCAGCTGGAGTTGTGTTAGCTTTTAGAATGAGGGTCAGAATCAAAGTTCTACATCATTTGGAGCTTCCTAAGAGAATCGTCATTAAATTCTGAGGGAAAAACCAATTTGACAGTAAATCTTTTAATCGCATAAAGATATGGATATTTATGCCGATTTAGATGTGGCTAGAAAAGGCTCGTTTGAGTGATTAATAAACCCTTATCGGGATAAACAAGCAAGAGTTTTATTCTCTACTTGCTTATAGGAATGCTATCTCGAGAAATGCTGCTTCAAGATAAACTAGATATGTTATGAGATAAACTGGATATGTTAGTTCGGCTGATGCTGGTTTGGATGCTTACCTAATCTTTTTCCACCGACCTCGATTTAGTTGGCTCTTTGAGATCAACTTCACAGGTTGTTAGTGCTCTCTCCTCTGGTTTTAGGACCTCAAGTGTTTGTAAAACCAAACGGTATCTTAAATAGAACTATCAAAGGAGGAGAGGCTAAAAAAAGATAATTCAGGCAAAGTTCCGTAGAGAAGTAATGAAGATAGGGTAGAAGAAAACATATCAGTCTAGTCCTTCTTCCACATGAGATCCTCTTTTTCTTAACTCCATATAGCACCACTATCCAATGAAAAAAATCCTGCTATTTAACTTCTTCTAATTTTTATTTTTTTATTTAAAGTGATTTTTTATACATGTTTTTTTTTGTTATTTCATGCTCTATTGTTTAATTATTTAGTTTATTTTTGGTATTATGCAATTGATTTAAATTTTTGTAGAATTAAATTAAACAAATATTGTCTTTTGTTCGTTTTGATTTTTGAACTAGAAGCCATAGAGGTGATGCCTTATCGTTGAGACGCCACCTCTGCCTCTTTGGGCAAAAACCTTCATTACCGAATCGTGATGAGGCGCGCCTCTCTTGGACATTTTCAAGCGGTAATTTATGATCTTTTACACATTATTTTTGAATATTGGGATTTATTTAATGATTATTTATGGCTTTAATTTTTAAATATTGACATCCTTTTTTGTAGGTTATTTCTTTAGGATATTAAACTTAAATACTTAGTGCAGGTCGGAACAATTGGTGGTTATTGACCACTAAATCTTCATATTTAATTTTTAAGTATCGTTTTGTTATTTTTCCGTGTGTGTTTGTTAAAAAGGGTTGTAATCTTTTCTTCTCCCTCCATTTCTTTACATGTGTTTATTATTTTTGATTGTTTTTATTTATTGTTAATTATGGATGGATGTCAATATTGTGTGGATGAATATTGTGATGAACCAATTTAATTGCATGTAAAATGGACTAATTAAAAACTTAGACCTAACTATAAAATTTGAAAATTATTTGGATAAAATTGCAATTTGCATGTAATTGAGGAAATAAATAAATAATTAAAAATAATAAAACACAAAACACGAACGGAGGCCGATCACAAGGTCGGGTGGGCATTCCAAAAGGTCATGCCCAGTTTTCAGATCCAGTCTCTGAGAACGGTTGCTGGGCTCCCTCCGTAGGATCTAGTTGCCGCAAAAGTGTATTGGATCTCACCCAAGTGGCAATTCCCTTATTCGATTCAGGCCCAAAAGGCTTGCAGTTGTATTCCTAGTGGGCCCTGAGCAGTGAGCTCGCACAGTGCCGTGGTCACCAAATACTTGGGTATGCTCTGAACCCTGCTGCTTACAATATATATATCGGTCGGTTCAATTTTTTTAATTTTTTAAACTTAAAACTGAAATTGAATCGGCTAACCCAATTTTTTAGTATCTAAAACCAAAACCGAACGGAACCAATATAACCGAACCAAACAAATCGGTTGAGTTCAGTTCGGTTAATTATTTTTTGATCTTTTCTACACACCCCTGCATCAGGTGATTTCAGATGCTAAACTACGTCATTTCAATGGTAAAAGAGCATATCTTACACGTGTCATGTGACTTATCTCAAAGCTTTATGTAGAACCGCTTGTAAAAGTTGTATGGCGTTATATGTATCTTTTATTTCTTTTTGTGGTTTTTAGATTAGATTAGCTTTCTAGGGTTTGAATTGAACAAAACAGAGCTTAAAATAAAACTCCTTCTTCACTGCTGCTCTTCAACTCTTTTTATGTTTTTTGTCAATATCTCCGACTAGGTAAACTTCACCACCGCCGCATCACCATCTGCCAAGCTTTTTTGTCTATTTGAATATCTATTGATGGTTGTTTGCTGATGCTTTTTATAATTAATTTATGTTTTTGTATTGTTGTTATTCACTGCTAATTGTTGATTAATTAATTTAGGGATTTGTGTTGTTGCTGTCACTGGTAATTAAAATTTTTGGTAGCTATTTATTTGTTCATTATTTCATGATGTTTGAAATCTGATAATTGGGATTTTTGTTTTAGTAAAAATTAATGAAAGTGTTTTGTTTAATCCTTCTGAACATAAACAAAAAGCCTACCTAACTCTATTTATTTAATACTTCAAGTTTTTTATTATTAATTTTATTTCTAAAATTATTAATCTTAAAATTTAAAGTGTATTTTTTGAAGCACTTTATAGGAAATGACAAGCTGAGGATGCAAAGCATCTAAAATTAGGCTTCTCGGGTTGTACCTCGAGGATGACGACATAGAAGAAAATAGAGCCTCTCGATTTTGAACATCAAGTTAGATGGTGAAAGAATCAAACAAAGCCTCTCGGGTTGTACCTCGAGGATGACGACACATAATGAAACAAAGCCTCTCGAGTTGTACCTCGAGAATGACGCCATATAATGAAATAGAGTCTCTTGATTTTGAACATCAAGGATGACGACATGAGAATCAGAATCGTCATCAACGTTTAGACAACAAACTCCAAAGAATGGAATTATATGATTGAAGAATATCCTTTTATTATGTTGCATTCAGGTTGTTTTTTTGAAAAATTAGTTTTTTTATAAAAGTATGAGCGGTTTTTCAAAAACTAAGGGGGCAAACTGTGGGCACATAGTTTAGCTCGACCCATGAGCAAAGCTCGATGATGAAAAAATGGACCAAAGGGGCCCAATAATGTGAAAAATGGATTATGTCCCTTTTGGAGAAAGTACAGCCCATTGGACCCAGCCCATAAAAGCCCAGCCAAAAGCCATAGAGGCGCCACCTGATCACTAAGGCACCACCTCTGTAGGCTTCTAGTCTACAAAGGCATCGCCTCTTCACTCAGGTGGTGCTTTAGTGGTTTCTGTTCCGAAAAAAAGAAAATAATGTTAAAATTTTAAAAACTATCATGGAGACTTGTAAATCACATTCATATGAGAGAAGTGGGAGACGAAAACAACAGAAAAAGGGAGATAAAAAGGGGTTTTTTGGCAACTGAGAAAAAAATCAACCATAGTATAGGAGAAAAAAAAGAAAGAACTACGCAAAAAAATACAAAAAAAGGCTGAAACAACAAAAAAATAAAAAATAATATACCAGAAGAAAAAAACTAGTTGGAGTTATGTTAGCTTTCATAAGGAGGGTCAGAATCAAAGTTCTACATCATTTGGAGCTTCCTAAGAGAATTGTCATCAAATTCTGAGGACAAAACCAATTTGACAGTAAATCTTTTAATCACATAAAGATATGGATAGGTATGCCGATTCAAATGAAGCTAGAAAAAGGCTCATTTGAGTGATTAATAAACCCTTGTCGGGATAAACAAGCAAGGGTTTCATTCTCTACTTGCTTATGGGAATGCTATCTTAAGAAAGGCTGCTTCAAGATAAACTAGATATGTTACGAGATAAACTGGATATATTAGTTCGGCTAATGCTGGTTTGGATGCTTACCTAATCTTTTTCCACCAACCTCGATTTGGTTGGCTCTTTGAGATTAACTTCATAGGTTGTTAGCACTCTCTCCTCCGGTTTTAGGACCTCAAGTGTTTATGAAACCAAACAACATCTTAGATAGAACTGTCGAAGGAGGAGAGGCTAAAAAAATACAATTCAGACAAAGTTTCGTGGAGAAGTAATGAAGATAGGGTAGAAGAAAACATATCAATATCAGTCTAGCCCTTCTTCCACATGAGATCCTCTTTTTCTTAACTCCATATAGCACCACTATCCAATGAAAAAAATCTTACTATTTAACTTATGCTAATTTTTATTTTTTTATTTAAAGTGATTTTTTATACATGTTTTTTTGTTATTGCATGCTCTATTGTTTAATTATTTAGTTTAGTTTTGGTATTGTGCAATTGATTTAAATTTTTGTAGACTTAAATTAAACAAATATTGTCTTTTGTTCGTTCTGATTTTTTGAACCATAAGCCATAGAGGCGGCGCCTTATCGTTGAGGTGCCGCCTCTGCCTCTTTGAGCGAAAACCTTCATCACCTCATCGTGATGAGGCGGCGCCTCTCCTGGACATTTCCAAGCGGCAATTTATGGTCTTTTGCACATTATTTTTGAATATTGGAATTTATTTAATGATTATTTATGGCTTTGATTTTTAAATATTGACATCCTTTTTTGTAGGTTTATTCTTTAGGAGATTAAACTTAAATATTTAGTACAGGTCAGAATAATTGATGGTTATTGACCACTAAATCTTCATATTTAATTTTCAAGTATCGTTTTGTTATTTTTCCATGTGTGTGTTAAAAAGGGTTATAATTTTTTGTCCTCCCTCCATTTCTTTGCATGTGTTTATTATTTTTGATTGTTTTTATTTATTGTTAATTGTGGATGGATGTCAATATTGTGTGGATAAATTTTGTGATGAACCAATTTAATTGCATGCAAAATGGACTAATTGAAAACTTAGACCTAACTGTAAAATTTGGAAATTGTTTGGATAAAATTACAATTTGTATGTAATTAAAGAAATAATTAAATAATAAAAAATAATAAAATACAAAACACGAACGGAGGCCGATCACAAGGTCGGGTGGGTATTTTAAAAATCCATGCTCAGTTTCTAGACCCAATTTCTGAGGACGGCTGCTCGGCTCCCTACGTGGGATCCAATTGCTATAAAAGTGTATCGGATCTCACCCAGGTGGCGATTCTCTTCTCTGATTCAGGCCCAAAAGGCTTACAGTTGTATTCCTAGTGGGTCCTAAACAGTGAGCCCGCACAGTGCAGTGGTTGCTAAATACTTGGGCACGCATTGAACCCCGCCGTCTATAATATGTATATCGGTCGGTTCAATTTTTTCAGTTTTTCAAACTTAAAACTGAAATTGAACTAACTAATCTAAATTTTTAGTATCTAAAACCAAAATCAAACGGAACCAATATAACCGAACCGAACCAGTCGGTTGAGTTCAGTTCGATTAATTGGTTTTTGATTTTTTCTACACACCCCTGCATCAGGTGATTTCAAATGCTAAACTACGCCGTTTTAATGGTAAAAAAGCATATCTTACACGTGTTATATGACTTATCTCAAAGCTTTTTGTAGAATCGCTTGTAAAAGTCGTGCGGCGTTATAAATATCTTTTATTTCTTTTTGTGGTTTTTAGATTAGATTAGCTTTCTAGGGTTTGCATTGAACAAAATAGAGCTTAAAATAAAACTCCTTCTTCACTGCTGCTCTTCAACTCTTTTTGTGTTTTTGTCAATATCTCGGATTAGGTAAACTTCACCACCGCCGCATTACCATCTGCCAAGCTTTTTTTTATCTCTTTGAATATCTATTACTGGTTGTTTGCTAATGCTTTTTGTAATTAATTTAGGTTTTTGTATTGTTGTTGTTCACTGCTACTTGTTGATTAATTGATTTAGAGATTTTGTGTCGTTGTCATTGGTAATTGAAATTTCTGGTAGCTATTTGTTTGTTCATTATTTCATGATGTTTGAAATCTGATAATTGGGATTTTTGTTTTAGTTAAAATTAATAAAAGTATTTTGTTTAATCCTTCTAAACATAAATAAAAAACCTACCCAGCTCTATTTCTTTAATACTTCAAGTTTTTTATTATTAATTTTATTTCTAAAATTATTAATCTTAAAATTTAAAGTGTATTTTTTGAAGTACTTTGTAGGAAATGACAAGCTGAGGATGCAGAGCATCTAAAATTAGGCCTCTCGGGTTGTACCTCGAGGATGACGACACAGAAGAAAACAGAGCCTCTTGATTTTGAACATCAAGGTAGATGGTGAAAGAATCAAACAAAGCCTCTCGGGTTATACCTCGAGAATGACGGCACAGAATGAAATAAAGCCTCTCGAGTTGTACCTCGAGGATGACGGCATATAATGAAACAGAGTCTCTTGATTTTGAACATCAAGGATGACGATATTAGAATCAAAATCATCATCAACATTCAGACAACAAACTCCAAAGAATGGAATTATATGATTGAAGAATAGCCTTTTATTATGTTGCATTCAGGTTGTTTTTTTGAAAAGCTAGTTTTTTTTATAAAAGTATGAGCAGTTTTTCAAAAATTAAGGAGGCAAACTGTGGGCACATAGTTTAGCCCGACATAGGAGTAAAGCTTAATGATGAAAAAATGGACCAAAGGGGCACAATAATGTGAAAAATAGATTCTGGCCCTTCTGGAGAAAGTACAGCCCATTGGGCCAAGCATACCAAAGCCCATGAAAGCTCAGCCAAAATCCATAGAGGCACCACCTCTGTAGGCTTTTAGTCTACAAAGGTGCCGCCTCTTTACTCAGGCGGCGCTTTAGTGGTTTCTGTTTCAAAAAAAAGAAAATAACATTAAAATTTTAAAAACTGTCATGGAGACCTGTAAATCACGTTCCTTTTAAACGTGATTACAGGCGAAATAAGAGAGAAGTGGGGGAGGAAAACAACAGAAAAAGAAATATAAAAAAGGGTTTTTTGGCTACTAAGAAAAAAGTCAACCAGAGTAGAGGAAAAAAAAAGAACTACCAAAAAAAAATATAGAAAAGGCTGAAACAACAAAAAAATAAAAATAATAAACTAGAAAAAGAAAACCAGTTGGAATTGTGTTAGCTTTCAGAAGAGGGTCAGAATCCAAGTTCTACATCAGTTGGAGCTTTCTAAGAGAATCGTCATCAAATTCTGAGGGCAAAACCAATTTGATAGTAAATCTTTTAATCATATAAAGATATGGAACAATATGCCAATTCAGATGTGGCTAGAAAAGGCTCATTTGAGTGATTAATAAATCTTTTTTGGGATAAATAAATCAAGGGTTTCATTCTCTACTTGCTTATGGGAATATTATTTTGAGAAATGCTGCTTTAAGATAAACTAGATATGTTGTGAGATAAACTAGATATGTTAGTTCGGCTGATGCTGGTTTGGATGCTTACCTAATCTTTTTCCACCAACCTCGATTCGGTTAGCTCTTTAAGATCAACTTCACAGGTTGTTAGTGCTCTCTTCTCTGGTTCTAGGACCTCAAGTGTTTGTGAAACTAAACGGTATCTTAGATAGAACTGTCGAAGGAGGAGAGGCTAAAAAAAGACAATTTAGACAAAGTTCCGTAGAGAAGTAATGAAGATAGGGTAGAATAAAACATATTAGTCTAGCCCTTCTTCCACATGAGATCCTCTTTTTCTTAACTCCATGTAGCACCACCATCCAATGAAAAAAAATCCTACTATTTAACTTTTGCTAAATTTCATTTTTTTATTTAAAGTGATTTTTTATACATGTTTTTTTTATTGCATGCTCTATTGTTTAATTATTTAGTTTAGTTTTGGTATTGTGCAATTGATTTAAATTTTTGTAGAATTAAATTAAACAAATATTATCCTTTGTTCGTTCTGATTTTTTGAACCAGAAGCCTGAAGGAACCGGTTATGCAACAGAGATGCAGCGGAAGCATGTTCCCTACAGGGGTAAAATTTTAAAAATTTCACTTGCATAACTCTTCATCACATGAAGAATTCCTATACCCAAGATCCAATTTGCAATTTACACATAGCTAAAATAAAACACACAAGCATGTATATCACAACCACTTCTAAGTTCAAGTTGAAAGTAACTTACAAACTCCAAGTGTTTGATGAAGACCACAAGTATCTACTACTTTGGTATGGAAGATTCAACTCTTCAATCATATGCTCTAGCCACCCAAGTGTATGGCCTCTAGCTTGAATCACCAATCTCTCACCAAATTACCTTTCTTGCCTAGATTTAATTAGGAGCAAGTCCCTTGTTAGTGACCCTCACAAAAGCTTGCTCTAATTTAATCCAAGTAAGAACAATTAAGGGTTTGTGTGTTTTTCTTTCCTTTGGTATGGAGTTCACGTTTTTGTCCAACAAAAACTCTCCACCATTTTTGTTCAACACTTGAACAAAGGTTGAAGATGAACATCCAAAACCCACACTAAAAGATGCATATCCAAAAACACTAAGGACAAAATAAAGTGTAAAGATTGCCACATCATGCATGACATCATCATGACACCATCATGACATCATCCATGATATCATGTGGGCCAATCACATGACATCATCAATGACATCATCATGACACTTGTCACTTAGTATACATAGACACTTGACAAGTGTCCCTACAAGTGTCCAAAGATGAAGTAGACAACACATCCAATGTATATGTATACATACCTCTTTTATACTTGTATAATACATCAACCAAATCTCTACATCAATCTAATGGGCTTGGGCTTGCCATTGGGCCAAGACTTGGTCCAAAACCCAATCCAATAAATCAATGGATCTAGATATGGTTGTTGGGCTTTCTCAACACTTATGGATTAATCTTTGGCTCAAAACTATTTTAAGCCTAGGCCTATACACCTTAGGCCATTAATCTAAGTCCATATATTTAATAAATAACACTTAATTATTAATTCATCACTTTAATTAATATCCAATATTAATCAAGTATAAATTAATAATAAAACCCTTGGTGGAATCGAATTTCATGATATGCTAAAATCACTACTTTTACAAAAATCCAATTCCCTTAATCTTAATTACTTAATTAAACTCTTTAATCAACAATTAGATTAAGATATAGATGACAAGGTAGGAACCTTATAGGTGTGACTTACTAGGTCCATGTCTATTTAGTAATGAGAAAATAATATCAACACATGATATTACTCGAAACTCTTTCAAGTCTAAATGTGAAAATCTCAGTGATACACATTTAGTTCTCATAAGCTGTGAGTGACCCCTAATATTGATATCACAGCTACCCAATTAGAAATGAATGCATATTGTGATTTGCATAAACCCTCTGATCATAATTACCGTGCACTAAAATCCCTTTCATTGAAGATCCCGATAAAGCCTAGAGTCAAGGTACAGTCAAACTCTAATAGCTTTATCATGTTACCTTATCTCAAGTTCCATTTTTGATAAAATATAACAAACACTAGAAACCATTTCTAGTGCTGAAACTCTTTCAATATGTTATGTTTGTCCTGGCTAGGAACTCTTTCATCAAGAATAAACTTGGATAGGAGTAGGATCTTAACCCAGTTCACTCCAGGCAATGAATCCCATTTTGGTCAAACACTCATCCCTACATTCAACTGAGTAGAGCCACTATACGCCATATACTCATACATGGATAGCACAAGTATATAAGTGGTAATAAACTCTAACCACTTAAATGTGGATAACCGTGATGCCTTAGGTCAAGGGACTATACACCATTATGATCTAGATAGTGATTATTGACTGTAAGTGAATACCCTTACAATCACATATCTAACGTCACGTTCGATCCACTCAATACTTGAGTATCCACATGTCTATTCTGATATCTCATATCAAGTAGCATGAAACTCACTACCTCCCACTATTAGTATCACATACTAATTAAGAAAAATAGACAAAGGTGATAGGCAAATTAATATTATCTGTATATTAATTTATCGACTATGAACAAGTTTATAGTATATGTACTAAATACATTTGTCACTTATATTATCAACTCTTGATAATAAATGTATTTAACATAATGCTAATGGATAAATACTCAAATAAATAAACAACCTTATTTACATGAATATTACATTACCATTTGGGATAATTTACAATGCCATAATACAGGATTGCCTCTAGGGCATATCACTATACTAACAATATATACTATTGATTCATTTTTCGGTTGTTTTATGGTTTATTTTTGGTTTCTGATTTTATTTGTAATTTGTTATTTTTATATTAGTATGAAAAGAATATGGAAGACGCTTCAGTTGATGTTGCTAATGTTATCAACAATGTTGTTAAAGCTGTTGGAGCAATGACTAGTGAACTTGCATATTTTTTCTTTGTTCTTTTTATTTTTTTTGTTTATAATTTTTATTAGTTTAGTTTATTAGTTTCTTTTATGTTGCTTTTTGGTTTCTGATATAGTTTTGTTTAATTATTTTTTTATGACTTGTATCAGTTTAGTTTGTTAGTTTTATTTTTGTTACTTTTTTTATTTATTATTAGTTTCTGATATGCTTTTTTGTATGATTGTTTTTATTTTGTATTAGTTTATTTTTTTAGTTTTCATTTAGTTACCTTTTGATTGATTTTTGGTTTCTGATATGCTTTTGTATGATTATTTTTATTTTTAATTTGTATTAGTTTAGCTTTTTAGTTTCATTTTGATTACTCTTTGGTTACTGATATAGTTTTATTTGACTTTTTTTAGGGTGATACTGATGTATTTGATGATAAGGGTAATTTCATTACACCTGTTGCTAAGAAAAGGGATGTGAAACTAACTGATGTAATAAAATTTCTTTTTGTTACTG
>CATIWO010450154.1:0-12678 GCA_949673435.1 Macaranga tanarius
ATAATAATAATAATAATAATAACACCAACAACACGCAGCAGCAGCTGCTGCCAATGTAAAACTATTCATCTTTTTGTATATTTATTGCTTTTGTGTTGTTTGATACAGGCTGTGATGTGATGTGATCACAACACATGTGAATTGCAGGAGAACCATGACGAAGAAGTCTTCACCCCGTCATGTCCTCTGGTTCGGCTGGAAGCTCGTCATCCTTCTTTCTGTTTCCCTCTGTCTCTTCGCCCTTCTTAGACTTCATTTCCATAATTCCGATTACTACTACCCTCCGGCGTATTCCTTTTATCGTCCGAGATCTCTAATTCCTCCCTTTCATGCTCCTCCTAAGATTGCTTTCCTCTTTCTCGTCCGCAAAGACCTTCCTCTTGATTTCCTCTGGGGCACTTTCTTCGAGGTATTCATCATCATCATCATCCTTATAATTCTAATCATTTCCTTTTTCTTTTTCTTTTATTTGCTGCAATTTCAATTTCAATTTCAATTTCAATGGCTTTGCTTGGTTTTTGCAGAATGCTGACGTGACCAAATTCTCCATTTTTATTCACTCTTCTCCCGGTTTTCAGTTCGCCGACTCTACTACTCGCTCGCATTTCTTTTACGGTCGCCAATTGAAGCATAGTATACAGGTTCTTCTTCTTTTTTAATTTAATATATTTTGTTTTGAAGCTTCTTTAGTGTTATCTTTATTTATATGTGATTGTTAGGTAATGGATTCAGTATTAGATACTAAAATTTGTTTTTTTTTTTTTTTTCCTTTTTATGGTAGCCAACGCTAAGTTTAATTCTTGAAAAATTCAGTCTTTTTTAGTTCTTTTTCTCATTTTTTTGACATTTGATGGTGGGGACGTTTTGCAGGTAGTATGGGGAGAGTCGAGTATGATTGAAGCAGAAAGGTTGTTGCTTTCATCTGCCTTGGAGGATCCTGCTAATCAAAGATTTGTTCTCCTCTCTGACAGGTTGGTTTTGTTGAGTGTTGATTTCCTTATCAATCTAACCAAGCAATTCTATATGCATTTTTATGCAATTATCTTCTTCTCTCGCAGCTGTGTTCCCCTTTACAACTTTAGCTACATATACAGCTATGTGATGTCATCTTCTAGGAGTTTTGTGGACAGGTAGATGGAGCGCTTTCATTATTGTTGAGGTGCCAAGTACAGGATTGATTGTATTTTATTCTGTATTTTCTCTTAATCTTCGTTGTAATTTTCCCCATGCTATGGCTAATAGGCAGTGGTGTTGTGTTCCAGCTTTCGTGATACAAAAGAAGACCGCTACAACCAGAAGATGTCGCCTGTCATACCAAAAAGCAAATTTCGAAAAGGATCGCAGGTTGCATGCTCTAATTTCTTTTACCTCAAATTATATTTTAGTACATTACTTTAATTCTTCTGAATTGATTATTTGGAGAATTATTGTGAATGAATTGATTTTTTAAAGATTGTGCAGTTTTTGAATGCTCCATGGAAATTAATTCAATCCAATGTGTAAATTTAGTTGCTTAACTCTTGCCTGTAGAATACTTGGGAAGATGGGTTGATGAAAATGGTTTATCATTAGGGAAATACCTTCTCAAAATCCCCATCTAAACTGCAATATCAATTTCTCGTTTATCATCCTAAGGCATTAGAGACTTTTACTGTTTAGTTGTATCTCCATTTTAGTTCTTACCTTGTTTTTCCATTGAGTATATCACTTGTACACCTAATCAATCCTCATATTATACATTTTTAGTTGTATTTCCATTTTAGTTCTTAATTTGCCGTTGAGTACATTACTTTTCTACATAATCAATCCTCTAACTTGATATTTAATTTTGTGATTTCAGTGGATTACCTTAATTCGAAGGCATGCAGAAGTGATTGTAGATGATGAGGTTATATTTCCCATATTTCAGAAATATTGCAAGGTAGTTAGTTTAGTTCTCACATATAAAGGTGCATCCTTGTATTTTTGTGTAGTCAGTTTATACTCTAATTACTAGTCTCCATATAAGACCATAATAATTTTAAATCGTCCATTCTTTTCACTAGGCAGCAGTATGAGAATTATCTCTTTATATAACATTATTTGAACTTCCAATTATTACATTTCTTCATTATTTTAATAAAATTAATGCTGCACTGCATGGCCTGTAGAGATTTACTGCCCAATATGTGTTGATCTGGGTCCTCGTTAATTTTGTTCGAATGACATATGACTTTCCATCTATATTATGCTTTTCCTTGTATTGTCAAGAAAAAATGTCAATTATTAACAGACATTTACTCTTTGCAATTTTATACTTTACAGAGGGCAAAGCTCTCACCTCCAGTCGCCAGTAAGGGAAAGCCAGATATTGCTGTAAGTTTCACATCACAGAGAATAAATGCTTTCTGAACTGCATATTTCAATGATATTGCATTTGAGTTTAGTTTGTAGGCCTGTCTGTTAAATTTTTTGGGGTTATTGAGAATTCTTATATTTTTTCTTGTGAACTGTGTCTTATTGCGAGTATTCACTTGTAGGCCCACATACTTGATACAGATCAATTTGTTATATAAAAAATAAAATCTATTTCTTCTGTCTTTCTGTATTTTCACAATCTAAATGTTGCTTTTTTTTTGTTTGGTTTAATTGGAGGTTGTCATCTATTATGTTGCTGATATGCTATATTTTGTGGTATTTGCATACAGAGTTTCATTTTATGTTATTCCCTTTTCAAAAATTATTAATTCATCTGATTTGAACCTGACTACCAAATGCAGAAACTGAAAAAGCAGAACAACTGCATACCCGATGAACACTACGTACAGACATTGCTTTCGGTAAGCAAAATGACAATTATTTTCACTTAAGCAAAAAGTGGCTTATTTGCCTATAATGCAATTGCATGTGAACTTTTTGTTTTTTTTCAACTCTTAATTTTACCTGTCAGATGGCTGATCTGGAAGGTGAACTTGAACGAAGAACTTTGACATATACTGTGTGGAATCAATCTGTGACAAAATTGGAAAGTAAAGGTTGGCATCCTATCACATTCACCTATGCAAATGCAGGCCCTCAGAAGATCAGGGAAATAAAGGTAATGCTGTGTTCCATTTTTAGTGTTAGTTAATTGGCATTGCAGGTACACTTGCAGTATTGTACGCATGCATGGGATGTCTGCCAGCCATTTTGTGGCTGTAAATGGTCTTATTTATCTCCTGAGCTAATGTGTCTTGGGTGCTGCATTCATTTGTGTAAGAATGCTGGTAGTATAGGCATTGTCATTAATGTGCTTGAACATCTGTTAGAAATTGTTTGGGGGATTGCTTTCTTCTGGAGTTGGAAAAAAATCATTTTGGCAATCTACCAATCTTGTCTGTTTTATCTTTTAGCTGGTGGTGGGATGCAGTGTTCCATGATCTGTGGTTTGATTTGTTTGTACCAATAACTGTTCAACATTCTTCTAATTGTTTCCTTTTGCTGCTTAATCAACAGGCTATCAATCATGTGTACTATGATACTGAGTTCCGGACAGAGTGGTGCCGCACTAATTCGACATCTGTTCCCTGTTTTCTATTTGCAAGGAAGTTCTCTCGGGGAGCTGCCATGCGCCTTTTGATTGAAGGGGTGATTAGTCCCTTCGATGCCTCATCATTATTAGCTGTATCCGACTGATACATAGCTCTCATAACTGTCAACTGACCTACTCTCCAAGATATAGAAATGGCAGCAATTGCAGTGCCCACACTTGGTACACGATTGTATACAAAGAAGAATAGATATGGATACATAATAATTTTTATAAAGGTGAAAATTGTAACAACAGCGGCTGTTTGATTAATTACAAGAAAATGAGTTGGAACATCAGGGGCATTATGAGCGTTGGAGACCATCATTGCATCCACTGAGAATTGTCCTGAAGCGGCTGAGTATAGTTTCAAAGTTGTACTCTAATCTTTAAATCATTTATAGAAGCTGGGGAAGATCTCTTCATTAAATTGTTTAGAATATACAGTAGTGATTACTAATGTAAGATTTTTCCTTTTTCTAGTTAATCAATTTTGGAATGTTAAATGTTGCCAGTGGTTTCTTCGAGTTCGTTCACCATCTATTTGCAAGAAAATTACTTCCATGCATGCGGGGGAAATTAAATTCGGATGTGTGAATTAAATATTGCTCAAGGAGTAGAAACTGTAGGGCGACGTTAAGCAGAATGGCATCTTAAGCAACAAATTTGAAGAATACATTAAATGGGTTGCCTCGGAAGTGATCAAGAAGGGGAAACAGAAACAAAATTTTCTTGAATGATTCTTGCACCGATCCGAGGCAAGACGAGAAGTCGATTATTATCAACAAGATGTAAATTGGTCATTTTAGGAGCAGAGATCTGGCTGTGCCGTCTTTCCATCCTCTCTGGCGAGCTCTAAGTTCCCACATTGCACTAAGCTTCTTCTGTGCTTCTAAAGTGTCTTCAGCCAAAGCCCTGGCGCCTTCGCAAGTCTCCATCCCTGCATTGCACTTGTCAGCATCCTTTTGGTACTGGGATGCCATTTTCTTAGCCTCCAACAGCGCCACATCTGCACGCTGTTCATCTTTCAACGCTTCCGCTTCCCTCAGCCTCATTTCCTCTGACAACAGATCAGTAAAACTCTTTTCCATCTCGTCGCTTACTTCAGGATCATGCTTCATGCAGTCTATAAAATATTAAGGTGCAAAGAGAAGATGCCACCATCAAAGAAATTGGATAAAACAACTAAAGATTAAATCTTTCGCTAATCAATCACATTTCTATCCGTATTCAGGCTCTACTAACCTGTAAAGGAATTGTTGGTCAATCCTGCGAGAGAACAGAAAGCTTGGCATTAATCGTAGCAAACTCTCACAAATAAGATTTGTTCCTAATCAATAAATAGCATCAGATGCTAGTAGTTAAATAGAGGAAGAAATCCGTATAAAATAATACCGTCAGGGAGGGAGAGAAGTGGTTGAGAAGAGCAATCGCATCGGCATGCAGGACAATAAGAAGAAGAGCGAAGAGTGACGGTTAAAATATCGGAGAGGTGCCAGTAGAGAGGAGGGCCTGCGATGTAACCCACAATGCATATTCCGGTCATCCACGTTACCACCTTCAACCCCTTCTGTTTTCTCCTTTCGTTTATTCCTCCCATTGGAACTGTCACTTGGCTTTGCAACAACCCTTCCTTCTTTTTATGAAACTTCGCTGTAATTTGGGGCACGTGGTTATTTATTTGTTATTTGCCATTTGCCAGTCAACCTACCGATTTGCTCAATCCTCGGAGGAACAAAGGCCTTGCGCTATCGCATCAACACCCTTAAGACTTGAATTTAGCATCTGATTGATTACAAACACAGTACGCACTCTAGGCAGGCCCTATAATCATTGGTCTACAACGAAATGACTTCCTCTTTTGTTTGGTTCCTGTATCTCAAAATTATTCCACAACACAAGCAAACGAATCTCAAATGCATAAACTACAAGCGACATTCTGGAAAGAAGAGGAGGATTGCTAAGGACCATCTTTTTTTGCATTCACCATAGAGATTACTCAATGTACAGTATAGTGACAACTTTGAGGACAAAACATAATATAAAAGCTGTTCATGTTACATGTAAAACATTTCTGACTCTTAAATAGCAAAAAGCCGAGTATATTTTTCCCCCCGAATGACCATGGAAAGATGCCATGGAATTCCGCACTGAAGACAAAGAAAAGAGGCAAACAACCTTGCTTCATTTCTTCTTGGGATATTCTCTAGGCCCAAATATGATAGATCCAATCCTCACATTCGTACTCCCCATTTCGATCTGCGAAACAAGCTCACAAATTAGCTGCATTATCTTCTTTAAACGCTTATGCAACACTATATACCAATTGCTGCAACCCCGCCTCCTTGATCACAGAAGTTTCTAATAATATTGTACGCTATAATTCCTTACCGCTTGCTCAAAATCACTAGACATGCCCATTGAGAGTTCACATTGTTCTTCTGGTATACCAAGGGCCTTGCAAACCTCACTTCTGCAGTTTGCTAATGTCTGACATTATCATATAACATATAACTTACAATCAGAAACTAGAGCACCAAGAATGCTAGAAGAATAAAAAGAGAATATATAGGAATCTAAAATTAAGACAAAATCATGTAGTATAGTTTCAAAATTTACCTTAAAGTTTTCTGGAGTTGATGAATAGTCGAGCATCCCTATTGTCATTAGGCCACAAAACTCAAGGTTTGGACAACTTTGGTTAACATGCTTTGCAAGTTCCACACACCCTGAGGGCTCAACACCATGTTTTGCTGTAACAATTTGACAAAGATCAAACAATAGTTGAAACTAACGATTAGAAAATGAACATATGGCCTACCGCATGCAGCTAATGAGATTTCAGTTTAAAAAATAAAAAAATAAAAAAATAAAACCTCAAATTAGGATAAATAGGGCAACACCCTGCTGAAAAATAAGACTACCATCAAGAATAGGGTGCACAAAAACTAAAAAAAGGGGCCAATATCGAACGAAAAAAGGTATGCTCTGAATCAAAGAAAACCTTGTATCAAGTGCACAATCTTAGAGAATTTGCTGTAGAAGATAACACAGCTAATCAGTAAACAAACAAAATGGAAAACAATGCCCTGAATCTCTTCTCTTACTGTTACACAAAGAACAGACAGCAAACCTCTTCTCTTACTGTTACACAAAGAAAAGACAACAAACTTTTGGTGCGATTGATAACCAGAAAATGATCAAGTTAAGCTCTCATAGACAACAATCAACAACTACAGGTCAAGTATTGGAAAAAAATATCACAGATCAACTCTTTAAACAATTTATGTGCGGGTTGATTTCGTGATTACTAAGAACTGAATGATTCAAAAAGATAGTTATTACTATAGTCTTAAAATTTAGCCAAATGCAATTGGGTGAGCTCCACCTTCTTTCACAATGTGAGCGTCCACAAACAAATAGTAAATTGGAACTGATGTCCCATGTTAAACCTTAATGAAAACCATAAAAAAAGTTTACTGCTAACATAATTTTGAGTTGCTCACATTCTTCACCACTCGTGTTCACTTGGACCAAGACCTTCAAAGGTTTCCTTCCCAAATTTCCAACTGCACGATCAAGATGATTGGCAATCTGCAAAGAAAATAAGACTTGATACGTCAATACACAAAGACATAGAGTAAATAATGTTATAGGAAAATATGCTCAAGTAAAATCTGAAAAGAATAGAGAATTCCATCCATGGTATTTGGAAAGTTTAAAATGCATGTGAGAATCCAATTTAATTGAATTCTATTTAGTAAATTCTTATGTTTGAAAGGATTAAATATTTTTTATTTTTTTTGAATGCCACAAGTGACAGACTCTGCAAGAATTCAATTGAATGATTTACTACAAACAACGGCATAATGATAATAAAGTAACATTCTTTGTCAACAGGAAATAAGATAAAAACAAAGGTGCTTTTGAGAAAAGTCTATACCTTTTCATCATCAACACTCTCTACCATAGCAAGGTTAGGAACACCAGCTGCACAACAACAAATTCAGGTAGTTATCTATGTTTTCCTCCGTTACGAAACTCCAGAATTCCTAAAAAGAAGAGAGAAAATGAAGCATACCCATTAAAGGTTTCACCTTATTACTCTGTAAATTCCCAATAAAATGCCACTCTATGTCCTCCGGAAGCTGAATTTACCATCCAAATGCTATTAATAATATTATTTCAAATTTGATTGAAACAAATTTCAATCAAAAAAGAGAAGGAAAAACCTGAGGAGCTTTTTCAACGAGCTCTTGAACGTAGTTTTCGCCGAAACACCGATGACCGGCGTCATACACTTGGCGTATGGTGGAAACCGGTTTGGTCTTGCTAACGGCCACCACTCGGACCTGCTGACCAGATCGTTCAGCTGCCAGCTGAACTCGTTGAAGCACCGATCGGAGGGCCGCCGCTGCCGCACCGTTCATGGCGGCTGTCATGTCAGTTGGTTGTGTTGGGTTCTGTGCTTCAGCTTCTCCTTGGGGATTGTTCATCATCTCCACTCGTAGTCGTAGTGGTGAGTTGAGATCTTATGAAACGTTGCGTTTTAGAGCCAATTGACATGGACCTTGTTGTTGGCCTACAGCCTACTCCCACTGGAGTTGTTATTTTATTGTTTGTATTTTGTTTATTAGAGCATAATATAAATATTTTGAAAAAAAAAAATAACAGAAAACAGAACAGAATTGAGAATTTATCACATGGAATCCTATTTTGGCTCCTAATATGGAAGAGTTGCATGTGAATTTCTATTTTAGTTATTTTTTAATATTTAATTAGAGTTAATTATTTATATTTGTTTTTTTTAAAAAATATGTTCTATATTTATTTAATTGAACGGATTATTTATGCATGTACATGCAGATTTGTGCAAATCAAACTTCGAAACAAATAAGACATTTTTATGTGATCTCAAACGGCATCTGTTGTTGATGACTTCTTGGCTTGACCCATCTGAAAATTTCCAATGCTATAGCAACACAACCTAAAATTACAAGTATTCCCACATAAAACCATATCCATTTCTGAGGATGTGCTTGATTAGGTATCCCTTCAAATATATTTGCTATTATAATAGCAATCAGTGCATACCCCAGAATTTGATGGTACATTCCCCAGTACCTACGATAATCATTGTCTCTCTTTGGCTGCAAGCAAAGGGCAAGCATCTGCAGGTCCACAAATTAAATAAAAGCAGGATGGATCATATGTTAAATTAGTATTACGTAGAGGATTATACAGAACAGTTAATATCTATAAACCTTGGTTAAAGCTTATACATAATTAATTACCTGTACAGTTGCAAATGTGAATATAATAATACTAAGAATCCTGTGTGTTTTTAAAGAATGTGTGTGTTGCTTGGAAGAACTATTGCCAAGCCACAACCCAACCCCCCATCCGATTGCTCCAATGATGTATCCTGATGTTTGACAGAGCACGTGCAGATTGTTCCATTCCTCGCATTTCAGAGGAACTTTCTTGAAGTATCTTGCAACAATCACTCCAATGGGGAAAAAGGCTCCCCACCCTATTATGTTTAGAATCCCATGGACCTGTCCATTTTCATTCATTTGGTAAATAATCCAAGAAAACATATATATATGTAAATATATATAGATACTGATATCTTACATTTCTGAAATGATGCCCACGATGCGAGGCATTACTCTGACCCTTCCATGACCCAAGATTAGTAGTAGTTGCCGCTCTATTCTCAACCCCATGAATGGATATATCATTGCTTTGGGGTTCGATGTTTTCCAGGCGCCACTCATGGATTCTGCCAAGTGTTTTGCTAGTAGAAATTGGTTCCTTATTGCATGAAGAGATTTGGGCATTGATAGAACAAGAGAAAGGAAGTATCAAACTAAGGATGACAATGCAATAGGAACCCATCATCGATCGATGTGCACAATTCATAGAACAACAACGTATAAAACAGTGCAAAGGCTTGGTTGGTGGTAGCAAAGCCTTGTGTTGAAGAAACATTAGTGTTATGATCAAGTTGTTGCACCATTTGGAATATGTGCTTTTCTTCACATATGACATATAAGATTTTATTCTGATTTTTGTCTTGCTTTTGTTTTTAATTCTTCCATACAAACCCATTGAAAAGCGCAAAAGTATGCCTATATGTTGTTGCGGACTTTTAAGAGCTATAAAATAAAAAAAATAAAAACAACTTCCATGTACAAGATGGCAGGGCACCAACTTGTATTGCAATGCATAACTCCTTTCCACCAACGTCCATACCAAGCGCAGAACTAGAGCTTATGATTTATTGAAGTTCGAATTAAAAATTTAAACTACCATAAAAAAAATTAAGTACTCACTCCTACGTACTAGAAGATAAAATTTTCTCTCTTCTAAGTCATGATCACATGCTCAATTGCTATTATATTCAAATTGTTGTTTAACTCTAGCATTGTTGGCAGATTCTAAATCAAAATTAAAATGAAACTCACATGAAATATATTATAACTATACATTTTTTATATATTTATCATATACTAAATATAATATATAATTTTCTCTTCATTTTATATTATTTATATATTGATTAAGACGATGATCTTTCCAACTATAGTACAGAAAGCTTTATTATGTAGATTAACAAATTAATCAGTCATTAAGCGTTAATTGTACGTATTGACAAATGAATACTTACGCTTCATTGCAAAATGGCCAAATCTGGACCAAATATATATATATATATATATATATATATATATATATATTTGGTCCGTGGTCTATAATTTGATAATTAATAATGAAAATTAGGAGCAAAATTTAGCAGAAGTCAAAACATAAACAAAGAAGAAATTGCAAAATGCGTTATAATTTCAAAAGTGAAGGTGGAAGTGCTTCCATAACTAATTCTAAAAATCTAAAGTAAAGAAATTTGGGATGCCTCCGCACCTATTAATTACCAATTGCAAGGTGGCTGTGGCCGCTTAGATTATTAACATCATTAATTAGCCATGCTTTAACTATATGTAGGATTTTGATTTATTAATGGCTTCAACTATTTTTTTCCTTAAATTACATTTTAAAAATATAATTTCAAATATATATATATAACTAATTAAAGTGCTTCTTCAAATATCATAAGCGCATAATACACAACGCTCCCACATCACAATATGAACCGAATGTTAGAAAAATAATTAATATATATTAGATATTAAATAGAATTTATGAAACTAAATAAAAAATGGTGCAATGTACATAATAATAATAATAATATAAAAACGATTTAGTCTGTTCAATAATAATAATAATAATAAAGTGGCCAAATTAGTCAACATGTAAGTGAATTAATCAGTAAAACTAGCTTGTTGTGGCACTGTTCTTACACAGCAAATTAGTGTGTAAATTGGTATTGAATTGGACCACATTCACGCCAGAAGTTGAATACTGAAGGCATTAGATGGCCTAACAAAAGATATCGAAAGAATGTGGTTGCTGAGTATTTTATGATATATGGCAAAGTGATCACAAAAGCAGGATTGCACATGCATGCAACTCTGATCAGAAATACTATCAAATTGTAATGGGCTATGAGGTTAACCAAATTTTACAACCAAAATGTAGCCATTCGCCTCTTCTTCTCCTCTCTTCTATTCTTTTACTCTTTGCACAGCTTCTCTTCGTTGTCTCATCGGTTAAAGGACAATTTTTTGCCATATTTTGGGCAAAATTAGTCTTTCTTTTCACTTAAATAATTAGTAGTTTGTTTTAAATTTAGGGTTTAATTCGTATTTTATTTATCTTTTGTAATGATTTTATTTTCTTCTAAAAGATTTAGAAAGTTAAAAGAGAGACGTGAGGTGAGTTTCTTAGCTACATCTATATAGAAGAAGAAAAAATATAATTATTTTTGAGAAAAATTTTAATTTGATCTGTCTTAAATATAAAATTTTTTGTCTAATTTGTAAAATAAGTTTTGCCACACCCATTATTTCGCTGAGAATGTTGGAGCACTTTTCCGACTTACTATATGCATGGGAGTCAAGTTTTTTCACTTTAATTTTTAGCTGATATTTATTTTTGCCAATTTACATATCCTATGTATGGGGTACTGATGTACTAATGTTATTGTAGCTGTTGTTATTTTCTTATTTTCTTTTTTTTTTTTGATGTTGTCTTCTTCTTTTTCTCGTTGATGTATTTTATTAGAATAAAATTTTGGAATAATTACATATAAGTATGATGTGGTTTAAACGTTTTAGCATTCTGAGCCTATGATTTTTTTATTACATTTCAGTACTTATGGTTTCATATTTATAGTATTTAGGTGACACATTTTGTTATAACTCGTAATTTTTCTCCTCAAATATCCAAAAATTAAAATTTTAATTTAATTTGATAGAGAAGGGAAAAAATAAATCTATTCATGAGTTTTAAGTAGTAGTAATAATAATAATAATATAAACAAAAGAAAAAAATAAAATTAATATTTTTCATATTTTTATTTTTAAAGAGGATTCTGAATGCTATGGACAATAACATTATTGATAATTTCATGTTAAAATTATGAAAAATTGATTAAAATTAAAAATTAATTTTTTTGGATGCTAGAAAAGAGAAAAATCACAAGTTGTAATAAATTTTGTTACCTAAGTACTGCTATATATATAAAATTATAGGTACTGAAATGTCACCAAAAAAACTACAAAACCCAGAATACTAAAATTATTAAACCATAAGATATTTATTTGTATTTATTTTTTAAACTTTTTATTATAATTTTGTACTATCTAGATGTTTATATTATAAAATCTTGCCTTTTTCATATATAGTTGATTATTGAATAATGATATATATATTTCTGACTGTTAACAACAAAGAAATCAAAAGAAAAATTTAGCTAAGAAAGACCATAAAACCATAAAAGAAAACCTAACACTAACATTGAGAAGAGGGAAAAGAAAAAAGATCGAGATATTGCTGGCTAGGGGTGAGCACGGTTCGGTTCGGTTCGAAGAATGCAATTCTCCGGAATTGCTCCATACTATCGGAGATTTAAAAATTAAAGCTCCGGAATTGCTCCAAATTTTCGGTTCGGGACAGTTCGGAGATTAAAAATTTCGATTCAGTTCGGTTCGGAGATCGGTTCTTCTCCG
>CATIWO010450156.1:0-13123 GCA_949673435.1 Macaranga tanarius
CTTGATAATATATTTATTTAACATAATGCTAATGGAGTAATACTCAAATAAATAAACTCTTTATTTAAATGAATATTTTAATTGCCATTTAGGATTTTACAATGTCAAAATACATGATTGCCTCTAGGGCATATCACCTATACTAACATTTTTATCACTAAATTTCAATCCTTAAGTTCTGAGACAATAATTCAAGACTTGATTCAATCAAATTCAAGATTTAAAAAAGTATTTTGGGTAAGTTTTTATATTAAACTCGTTAATTTTTGAATTATGCCAAAAATGGATGTTTTGGTCGAATTGTGAGTGTAAATGCTTGGAATGATGAAAAACGGACCCCTGGATTATTTAGATTTGAGTAGGGTATTGATTTAAGTTGGTTTTTATTGTTTTTAGGTGTTTTCAGGTTATTTTTGCATTCTCGAACGTAAAGGCGACGCCTCCGCCTAAAAGGGCACCTCTGTGTAGAGGTGGGCACCTCTGTGCATAAAAGCGGTGACTTTATGCATATAGGAGGTGCCTTTGTAGCTCTGGGGGCACTTATGTAGCTCTGTGGGTGCCTCTGCAAGTCTTCAGGCTCTGAAACTCAGTTTTGAGCATTTTTGGACCATTTTTTCAAGTCCTAAGTCGTAGATCAACTTAAATTGAGTAGAATCAAGATTTAAGCTTGTATCCTTATGATTTTACTTATGGATATTAGGATTAGATCAAATTGGATCCGTAGAGGCTAGATCAAGGCTGGCTAACTAGGTTCTGGTTCAGTAGGCTCAGGTGAGTGGATATGTATATAAAACTACTTTCAAACCATATATATATATATATATATATGAATGAAAGAATATACTTTACGGTTTGAAAAAAGGTTTTCTATGTTATAATCTGATATTTCCTTACAAATAGAATTTTGTCAAGTAGTAGTTTATGAAGCATAATTTTATAGTTTCTTAGCTTTCAAATGGGAACATGTAGCTTATATTGGTTGTTGATATAGTAAAAGTAGTTTTAAGCAAGGATATGTTTATTATTGTAGTACAATGATTATGTTTCAGCTTTATATAATTATCAGCTTTATGATTCAGCAATTTATGTTTTAAATAGCACATCAATAAATAAGAATGATTTGGTTTATGGATAAAACTATACACTTGTATTATGTACCCATTAGATTGCACCATGATGACTGGTGTTTATTCAGCAATATTATCTAGTAACTATTTTAGAGGCAGCGCTTGGTTGTACATATAGCCTTGGGGGCGTACAATCGGGTGGTTACTCCTTGGGGGCCAGCTCTACGCATACGTATGACCATTATTATATAAGTATGTATGCACATGGGATGCCAGGTCATCAAAGCTACCCATTATATTAGCACAATCTTTGGTTACATATTAATGAGTGTATGAGATAGTTTTTCTATGAATGTTATATCTCAGCTAGCAAGAAATCAGCATATGAAAATGTATATATATGTTGTATTATGTAGTAATGATTATTATTATATTTCAAGTAGTTTTATATCTTTACAATTATTTTAGCAGATAGCTAGTGCTCCCACTTTAATTTATTGCATTTAAAGTTATTCCACTCACTGAGTATTTTTGCACTCACCCTCCTATTTTGAAATGTTTTCAGATCCAGCAGAGTAGCATCAGCAGTAGCTAGTAGATCAGTTTGGTGCCCATCCAGTATTTATTAGAGGTTGAGCCAATAAACTCAAACTTTTAGACTTTTGTATTATTATTAAGCTTTAACTATTAATTAGTAAGTGGACTTGTATTATGAGTAAATTAAGATTGTTGTAAAAGATTCTTAGTATGTATAATGACAGTATTATCTTAAGTCCATTTTGATATTTAAGGTTTAAGATTCTATTTATAGCATTAATATCAGCTCAGCATAGCATGTTACGCCTAGCTCTTTAGCTAGAGGAGTGGGTGTAATATTTTATATACATATAACCACTCATATGAGTTCGCTGAAGCAAAGGACTATCTATTCGGCTCTGACCTAAGTTCTACAGCTAGAATTGAATTTGCTCCTAATATCCAGAAGCAAAAGTATAAAAACACAAGCTAAACATCTCAATTTACTCAACTTAATTGATCTACGGCTAAAAGATATAGTATAGGACCCGAAATATGGTTCGAAATGGCTTCGATTAGGGTTTTGGGCTCAAAAAATCCATTAAAAAGCCTCCCCGGTGCACTGAGGTGCCTCCTCAGTGCTAAGGCACCTCCTCAGTGCTGAGGCATCGTCTGATCGATCCAATAATATAAAAAATAGCTCTATTTTGGCCAAAAACACCAAAATTCAATCTAATTGAATCCCAAACACCATTCTTAATATCATAGGGGTCCGTTTCTAATAAACCAATACTTAAAACCCAATATACAATCCAAAATATCAAATTTTGAATCATCCAAAGCTTGAAAGTTTATTTATATAAACTTACCAAAATTCTTATATATCAAATCTTGAATTTGCTAAATAAAACTCTGAATTTATTATTTGAAAGTTAAAGATTAAAAATTAAAGGAAAAGAAAAAAGAAAAATGAAGAAGAAGAAGTAAAGAAGAAGAAAGGAAAAGTGAGAAAGAAAGAAAGAAAGAAAGAAATGGTGATATGAAGAAGAAGAAAAAAATATGGGGAAGGAGAAGAGCTACAGTGCTCTCTCTTTTTTAAAACCAAAAAGCTATTTTGACCCCTATAACTTGTCTTAGGCACAAAATAACCCTCAAAACTTATTTCTAATGCTATGTAATCCATAAATCTATCTATAAACTAGTTAATCTCTAGGGTAGGATATTATATAGACGAGCCTTTAAGCAATCCAAATTATCATCAGGCTTGAGTTTGGTTTTGAACGCCCATTTATAACTAATGACAGTCATGTCAAGTATACGAGGAACTAGTGTCCATGTTTGATTGTGATGTAAGGTAGTAAGTTCTTCATGCATAGTAGCCTTCCATCCAGGATGCAACAAATCTGCTTTAATGTTCTGTGGCTCACGAAGAATGGTAATGGATGAAGTAGTTATCAAGGCATATTTAGAATTTGGCTTCACAACTCTAAGTTTAGATCGTGTCACCACAGGATGTGAAGTAGGCTACTCATATAAAGGTAAACCAGATTGGATAATGGTTGGTGTAGTAGTAGATGTAGATAGATAAAGATTTGCATATGAAGATATTGAGTCTAGAGAAGTTGTAACTATGGATGTAGAATCAAATGAAGGCTCAGTAGTTGGTGGAAGTATTTCTATCGACGAAGCATAATTATGAACAGAAATGAAAGGCAGAGGACTGAGGCATGATAGTGTCGACATTTGTGAAGAGTGACCTGTAGGGAAAGTATTATTATATGGCAACCATGAGTTAAAAATGTTATCAATATGAGAGATAGCCAAAGAAATAGAAACATGCTTAAATGGAAAAGAAGTTTCATAAAAAATAACATGGCGAGATATAATGAACTTTTAACTAAGATGATGATAGCATTTGTAGCCTTTACATTTATCACTATAACTAACAAAAACACATAAAATTGTCTTAAAATTAAATTTATGATGTCGTGTGTCCCATGTATAAGGAAAATATTTAGAGCCAAATACCCAAAGTGATGAATACTTAGGATGACTACCATAAAGTGTGAAATATGGAGTGTTAAATTTAAGAAAAGATGAAGGCAAGCGATTAATTAAATATACTGTTGTAGTAAAAGCTTCTACCCATAAAGAAAACGGTGCATTACTATAAAACAATATAGTCATTCCTAATTCTCTTATAGTTATATACCGTTGTTCAACCATATTTGTTTGCTCATGAGTATAAAGGCAAGAAATCTGATGAATAATACATGTTGAGAGAAAGTGAGATGATAGTTTTGAGTTGACAAACTCACTGCCTCCATCAGGATGGAAGATCTTTATTATCTTATTAAATTATCTAGCAATATATTGTTCAAAATACAAATAAGCATCAAAGAAATCAGATTTTTGTTTCAAGGGGATAATCCAAGTATACTTCAAAAAATAATCAACCAAGCAAGCATAAAATCAAAAATTTTCAATAGACATAACTGAAGTAGGATCCCATAAATCATAATGAATTTTTTCAAAAATGGTAAAAGCTGAATGCTCAAAACAAATGAAAGGTAATCTACTAAGTTTTTCTAACTGACAACTATCATATAAATTCTCAATTTTAATAGGTCCTAAAACATCAATCAATCTTTTATTTTTCAATAATTGTAAAGTAGAAAATTGAGGGTGCCCTAAGCGTTGATGCAAAAAATCTATTGTGTCAGATTTAAAACAATATGAAAATTATGCTTCAGGCGTGTTGGATAGCATATATAAATCACCTTTTCATCTCCCTGTTATTATTGGTTGTCCTATTTTTTAATTCCTTAATACAAAAATCAACATAAAAAAATTCACAGTTAATAGAAGTTTAAGAGGTTAATTGACTTATATAAAGCAAGTTTTTTACTAAATCTAGAACTAAAAGTACATCATAAAGAGAAAAAGTTATATTTTTTTTGCTTAATATGAAAATCACCAACACCTATTATTGGAATGGATGAGCCATCTCTAATTATAATTGAATCTAGTTCAGAATATTCACAAAGATTAGTAAACATACTTGATTTACCTATTATGTGATTTGAAGCTCCAGTATCTGAAGTCCATTCAGTTTCTACAATGATGTTGTCTAAAGTAAGAGCTGCAAAAGCTTATAGAATCTCATCATGTTGAGTTGTTTGTTTTGGAACCCACCAGTAAATCTTGGTTATATGACCTACTTTTCCATAATATTGGCACGTTTCATCACGATATAAGTCTCTTTCTGCTAAAGTCATGCATCGTTCTCCTGGTGGTTATAGATGACGTTATTGAGTAGAATTATTTGAATGGTTTTTATTTTGGTTTCTAGGTTACTGCACCTAGAATCCATGACCTGAGGCTGTGAATGTGTTGTTATAGTTCTTTGAGGAAGTATTTTGAGATTATTTTTGTTGTTGCCTATAGAATGCTAGATGAGGAGAAAGTTGAGATATTGACACATCAGAATGGTTAGAAAACCAATTATGACGATGTTCAAGATTTTGAAGTTGAGAGACTAGCTTAGAATATAATGGTCTTAGAGGCTTTAACATTTTTGTTGTGAAGGTTTCATATTAAGGGCCGAGACTAGTGAGAAATCAAAACACTTTTTCTTTATCTGGAATAGGTTTTTTTATGGCTGCAAGGTTATCACACAAACCTTTGAAAATGAGGATATGATATCTAATGGTTTTGTCATCTTTTTTGTGGAGATAGGTCAATTATTGATGTAGTGTAAATTTGCATTCTTGAGAATCATGTACATATGCATTTTTGAGTGCTTTCCAAATAGCATGAGATGTATCTAAGCCAATGACAAGTCCAAGAGCATCTTCAGAGAGCGTTCTAATAATCCATCCTCGGAGAAGATGATTAAACTTTTGCCAGGCAATGAACTCTTTTATTAATTTTAGTGTGAAATATTCTATATTTGTGGTACTTGGATTTGGTGTTGTGTATTAATTTGGGGCTAGATCTTCATTAGTGAGGTGACTTACTAGTTCTTAATTTTCTGCCAAACTTGGAGTTTGTTCTCTCCATAAGGGATAATTGGATTAAGTGAGTTTGAGTGTGATAAAATTTTCAACATTTAGAGATAGTGAAGTCATGATAAAATAACTTGTTGTGTTGAGTGATTATTACCTACTTTGAAGAAAAGAGCAAAAATAGAAAAGAGAAAAATATTGAAGAATTTCTTATATTATGAAATCTGGCTCACTTATAATAACAGAACATTAGAGCATACAATATATATAGAGCTAACTGAATATAGTTATTACAAGAGATTAAGGAAAATAATATGAATCTTTATAAAATCAACTGCACAATCTTCAACCAATTTAGTCAACCAATATAGTTGGAGTTCTCTTATCTAAAAGACTATCATTTTTGTTTGAATTTATTGCATTTTGAACTTGTTTATCACCTGACATATTTCCATTGGTATGGATGTTATTGTGAGTATGTTCATCCTATCACTCTAAGATTTAAGGAACTTTTTATCTCTCCATTGACTCACACAAATATTACTAGAACAAGACTGTGCTATAATGTTAATAAAAAGTGCATTTTATTTGCTAAAATAGGTTTTGGTATAACATAACTATTGAATGTTTAATTACAGTTTCTCTTATTGACATAAATAGAAGAATGTGAAGGTATGTACCTATGAATAAGAAGAATAAATGAAAGAATCCATTAACTTTCAACTAGAAACCAATTAAAGAATGAACTAATTGCTCGGAAGGAGGGGTTCAATAAATCATTCTATGTAGGGGTGGCCAAGGGCCGGTTTCGGCCCGGAACCGAACCAGAACCGGTCCGGTCAAACCTAGAACCGGAACCAGTCAAACCCGGAACCGGACCTGAACCGAGGGTGGGATCGGTTCAGGGCCGGTTCCACCATTCTGGAACCGTGAACCGGCAGTTCCGGTTCGGAACCGGCAGGTTCGGGTTCCGAACCGGTTGGTTCTGGTTCATTTTATGAAAAAAAATAAATTATGTCAAAAATTTAAAAAATACAAGTTACAACTCTTTATAAAATTCTACATAATTTTATCTTACTCGTGGTATTTTTTGTTTTCTAAAATAATACAACTTTTTTACATTGCATAAAACCGAACCAAAAAAACCGGAACCATGAATCGGAACCGGCCGGTTTGAAACCGGCCTGAAACCGGGGTTAAGCCGGTTCCGGTTCGGTTCCACCTTAGGTCGAACCGTGAACCGGCGGTTCCGAACCGGAACCGGCCGGTTCATGAACCGCGGCCACCCCTAATTCTATGGACAAGCTTCTTCTTTTGTCCTCGGATTCCTCCTTTGTCGCTTCTTTGTTTTGCTTCAATTTTTGAAGGATGCCTCTCTCCTGTGCACAGTCCCGTTACTACCCTTCAAGCGAGCGAACTTTAAAAAAAAAAAAATTCAATTATATTATCATCTATATGATTTTTTGTTTTTTAATTTGAAATATGAAAATATTATTTTATATAAAAATTTATATTTTATATTCTTAATTTAAACAATGAAAAAAATAAAATAATTTAATTTAATTTTTAACTGTAAAAAATTAAAAATATATATAGATGATAAAAAATAAAAAATATATGAATGTTACAAAAAAAACTTCAATGGTCAAAAGAAAATAAATCGTATTAAAATATTTTATTTTAGTCCATGAAGCAATTAAAAAAATTGATAGAATGGTAAAATAGTATAACAAAACAAAAAGATAAGATATCATAATATATTTTCCAAAATGGAAAGATCAACAATAGCATAATTTATCCAAGGAATACGAAATTGGTATGCAATTTGGATTTTACACCGCCACACAAAGGAATTACAAATTCATATGAGGTTAATTTGGATTTTATTGTAAGAGTTCAGCACCTCGTTATACTAAAGAGATTTTTAAAAAAATAAATAAATAACAGAAAAAATTTTCAAAAATACAACTGACTTTTTCTTTTATTAAATTAAATTTTTTTACAAAAAAATTTTAAAAATACAGTACTTTTCAAATATAATAGTAAATAAAAAAGAGACAAATATCTCAAATTAAGAATTTAAATGCAAAACATCTACCAGTTATCTATATTATCCACACCACTACTAACAAATCTTAATAATATATAATCTTTAATACTTCTAAAGAAACCAATATTTCACTTTAAAAAAAATTAATTTACTCATCTACTTAAAATTTTATAATATTTAAAAAAAATAAAATAATAATGAAAAATAGAATCATAAAAAAACAACTCAAAATAATAAAAAAAAAATATTAGAAAACAACTAAAAAATTTAAAAAAAAAAATCTAAGAATGACCAATTCGAATAACTCTATTTACCTTTGTTTAACAAGATATAAACTAGAAACACCACATTTCAAGGTTTCATTATATTTATTTATTTTTAAAAAAAAATCATATATTTTATTTTAAAAAAATTTTACTCATTTATTAAAAAATTTGTAATATTTATAGAAATAAAATAATTAAAAAATCTCAAAACAATCTAAAAACAACATTCAGTAACTAAAAAATGATATATAACATCAAAACAACCTCATACAACCTCAAAATAACCATTCAACAACTATAAAATAACAAAAAAATCTGAGAACAACTAATAAAAAATTTATAATATTTAAAGAAATAAAATAATTAAAAAATATTAAAAAAACCTAAAAAAAAATTTCAACAACTAAAAAATAATAAAAAAAAAAGGTTAAAACAACCTCATACAACCTTAAAACAACTATTCAACAACCATAAAACAATTAGAAAACAACTAGAAAACAATATGAGAACAACCAATAAAAATTTTATAATATTTTTAAAACTAAAATAATTAAAAAATGTCAAAACAACCTTTAGGAATCAAAAAATAATAAATAACATCAAAACAATCATTCAACAATCAGAAAATAATTTGAGAACAACCAATAAAAATTTATAATATTTAAAGAAATAAAACAATTAAAAAATATCAAAATAACCTCAAAACAATCTGAAAATAACCTTCAGCAAACGACACACAATATCAAAATAACCTCACACACCCACTAAATCAACGAGAAATTAAACATCTATCAACACCCATAAAATCAAAAAATCACCCAAGTAACAATAATTCAAACATTAATTCATCAAATCAATAAAAACTCATAAATTGGTAAAAATTTATTAATACCCATAACACAAAAAAAATATAAATTTAAAAATAAAATCAAAAAAAGAAGAATAAGAAAAATAGGAAGAAAAATCTCATTTAAACTTTTTTTATTACTGTAAATCCATTGTTTGTGACGTTAATCTTGCACATCTTGTCATAGTTAGTGATTGGTTTATAAAAAGAATAAAGAAATTAATTGATTTTAGGAGAAATCATGAAAAGAAGAAGAGGAGAAGAACCTGTAAAAATAAAAGAAAAAATATTTTTAAAAAATATATATGAAAATACGGTAGTTGACTTTTAAAAAAATAAAAACCACCGTATTTTAAAAATTTTTATTTGACTTAGGGTATTTTTGATATTTTACCTATACTAAAAAAAAAACCTAAAAATCCAAAAATACAGTCCCACCAAACCCCATCGTGAGATTAATTTTAATTTTAAAAGAAAAAGTTTTGTCCCCCATAAATAGTCAAAGTGATAAAAGGTGTGAACATCCAATTGCAAAAACTAGGAATCGATCCTCTGCCCCCCTCTCCTTTATAGTATTGAGAATTAATCACTTCAACTAGATGCTAAAAAAAAAAAAAAAAAAAAAAAGAAAAAGGTTCTATGAGACTAAAAAAATTATATGAAATTCAAATATAAATTTTAAGGTAAAGTTGATGGCCCAATTTAAGCTATATCTCTATATTTTTCTTAATCTTAATTGTAGTTTAAAAATTATTTTTTTATTTATATATATCACTCTAATTTTACATATATAATATTAGATATTAATATTATATATTATAAATTCTGAATTACAGATTAATTATTACTTTTGTTAGATATACCGTTTTGTTATATATTTGAACTAAAAATATAAATTTAATTTTCTTTTCACCCTAAAGAATAACAAATTCGTTTGCCATTTTGGATTTTACAGTAAGAGTTCAGCATGTCCTTATATGTAGAAAAATCCCTAAAAACCTAAAATTTACCGCCACCAAACTCGAGATCACTGATAGAGCACTACTACAATTTACATTTATAGCTATAAAATTTTGCTATGTACATAAAAATTGTAGCTAAATATAATTTATAATCACGGAAATTACAACTGTATAGCTAATTGTACAAATTAAAAGTTTATTAGCCACATACATTAAAAGTTATGTAAACATTAATATATATTCGGCCATATATAATTGGGAAAAGGTCCAAAAATAATCCTAATGTTTACCTCAATTCTCATATTGGCACTTCATATTTTTTGAAGTCCAATAATGACCCTAAAGTTCTCAAATTTGGTACATTTAAACACAATCCCTAACGGTGTTAAATTTTTCCGTCAAAATCAAAAGATAATGTCCAAAAATGACCCTCACATTTACCTTATGTCTCATTTTGACACTTTATGTTTTTATTTGAGAACAAAAATTAAATTAAGTATTTCAATTATTTTTTTTTATTTTTAAATTTCAAGAATAACCTATTTGAACTTCAAGTTTTAATTATTTTAATTTGTTAAATGTTAAGAATAAACTATTTAAGTTTCAAATTTTAATTATTATATAAAATTTTAATTTTTATTTCAAGTCTACATATAAATTAAAACACAATTTACACTAATTATTTGATTTTATTTTTTTACATATCCTATCATTTTCTTAAAAATAAATCATTTAAATAGTTATTATTGATTTTTGTTGCCAATATTTTTATATATTTTCCTATTATTCTAGTAGTGTAAAATATAATTACATAACATAATTATTAATTATATATTTATAATTAAAATATAATATATATATATATATATATATATATATATATATATATGAATTTTAGCTTTAATTATTAAATCCATAGCTAATTTAAATTTTAGCTACAAAAATTAAGTTGTGACTAATTAAAAAATATAATTATGAAACTAAAAAGTTTCATATCCTACATTGAAAATAAGTAACAAAAAAAATTCTATTATAAATAGAAGTCATTAGTTTTATTTTCTATTGAAGGATATATACATTTAAAAAAAAAAACAGATAATTCTACACTTAAATAGCATTTAAGATAAAACTAAATTTTAAATTAAATTTTAACTTTTCAAAAGTTAAAAAATATTATAATTTTATCAGCTTCACATGTTTTATTTGTAGTAAATTTTACTACAAATATTTTATTTTCTCTAAAATAATTTTTTTGTAGCTAATAATTAATCTTGTGCTACAAAAATTATATTTTTATAGCAATTAAATTTAATATCTTTTTATAATTTACCTTCATTATTATAACTTATTTAGTTAAAAATATGAAAAACAACTATATGACACTTAAATTATGTAGCTAACTTTTAGCCATACCATTTCTTTCTACAACAAGTTACGGAACTTATTTTTGTGATTAAAATATTTAGCTATATAATTTTATAGATTTAGCCATAAATTGTTCTAAAACTGTAGGCGATAATTGTTGTAGTTGGGTTCGCAGTAGTGAATCTGGCTTTGATAGGATAACAATCCTTTGTTAGTTTGTTATTCTGTTGTATAAGACTAATCTAGGCAATTGTATACACATATCTAATAGCTCTTATAATCTTTATTTATATTTGTATTGTACTTTTATAGAGACTAGTTTCTTCTCAAGTGCGTTGCACGTGATTACTATTATTATTAAACACATAATTTAATAATATTATTAAATAAATATATTCATAATATGAATAATATAAAGTATTAAAGGCTAAAAATAAATATAACTAAATAATAATAATAAATATAAAATAAATAAGAAAAATAAACATAAATAATAAAAAAATAAAATTATATCTCGAAAAATTTTGTTTGCTTCCATCATTATACACCCATTCATTATAACAATTTAAAGTTAAAAATAATTAAAATAAAGCCATTTATTTATATGTGTTTAAAAGTTTTACTAAAGGTTTTCTAAAAAAAAAAAAAACAAAACAAAAAGTTTTACTCAAGGTGATATAAAATTACCTCTATAAGAGAAGTATTTCTATATAAATTATATTTTTTTGTGTTAATTTCTTACTTACTCGCACATTTATTAGACTTTATGGGAACTATTTTCTTTTTAATAGCCATTAAAATACCTCTGAATACTGCTACATATAGTTGTCCATGTAAAAAATATTAATTTTGTGGAATAAACTTCTACATTTGGATATATTTTCTTCTTTTCTTCAAAGTCAGTCTATAGTTATAGGTTTACCTAATCAATAAAAAAATTGTGTTGTAATTATAAGTCAAATAAAATTTATATACGTATTTTTTAATATTTTATGTCAATTTTATTAATATCAAAAGTTAAATAAACGCTTATGAAGATCTACTATCAACATTATAATTGATGATTTAATTATTTATTTGGACAAATAAAAGGAATTTTATCCTTGGCCTGGTCTTATACCATTTAAAATTTATAGTTTACTTATTTTTTTATCGGCCATTATTTAAAATATATATTTTTTAAATATAATTAGAGTATTGGCTATTATTTATGTTTAATATGCAAACCAAAATCTCTTCTTGTCAAAATACGTATTGCAAGTCATTAATAAATACAGATTCTAAATGATTATATGAGAAAATAAATTGTAGTATAAGAAAATTAAAAATCAATTTGGCTTGTCGTTATATACAATTTTGGTCTACGGTATATAATGATCAACTCCCTTTTGTCAAAGTGGTAGCCAACAGCTCTATACTCTATTTTCTTCTTATCTTTGCCGAAAAAAAATTTTATACTCTGTGCTAATTTTTTTATTTTTTTAGGTATAGTTTTTCTCTCTTAGAAAATATTTTAGTATTGTACTTGTACTCTTTTTATTTCTTAATAATGAATAAAATTTAAAAGTTCAAAAAAAAAAAAAGAGTGGTGGCCAACAGTTCTAATTTTCACTTTCAATATTATTATTGAATAGACATAGAATTATTTAATAGATCGAGCCATTGATATACAAATATAGTAATTGTTGTGCCTTCGGAGACACCCGATAAAATAGTAATTACTTGTTACAATTAATAATTTTTAAATTTATTAATGTTACAAATTTATAAAAACAACCTTTTTAATTTAAATTTAAATTTAAGTAATCTATAGATAAATAATCCCTAAAAATAATATAGTAATTTATATTAACTTTACAATTTTTAAAAAATAGTCCTTATATTTAAATTTAAATAATCTAAAAATAAATAATCTTTTAGATTCTTTTTAATATTACTATGTTTATTTTACAATTTTTTGACAAACCATTACTATATTCATTTTACAATCTTCATATGCTAATACTAAGATTTATCCGTATCAGATTTTTGGTTATATCTAGG
>CATIWO010450190.1:0-13823 GCA_949673435.1 Macaranga tanarius
ATCAAGTAGTATGAGACTCGCTACCTCCCACTATCGATATCACATATCGATCAAGGAAAATAGACAGAGGTGATAGTCTAGGGATTAATACTACCAAATATTAATCCAACGACTATGAACATTTATAGTATATGTACTAAATAAGTTTGTCACTTACATTATCAACTCTTGATAATAAACTTATATAACATTATACTAAGGGTAAATATTCAAATAAACAAACACTTTAATCCAAATGAATATTTCATTGCCATATGGATAAATATACAATGTCTATATACATGAATGGCCATAGGGCACATCTATACTAACATTTGTAAGCATTATCATTAATCCTTGCCACAACTTGAAATGGTCCATCTCCTCTACAATGTAACTTATATCTCCTTTGAATAAAAAACATTTCCTTGTGCAAATGCAACCATACCTAATCTCTAGGCTCAAAAACCATTTGCTTACGCCCTTTTTTCCTTTGGTCTGCCACTTTCTAGTTTTACCTTTCAATATTTTGCCTTACCTTTTGATGTAAATTGTGAAGCAAAAGACATTCAAAGCAACCAAAACATGCAGAATTTTAAAAAAAATTTGATTGCATGCAACACTTGCATCAAGTTTGAATCTTTTCATGCCCAAAAATCATATCACACAGCAAATACATAACTAAACATGCATCTAGGACAATATTTTATTAACATATAACAAAGTCATATAATCATATTATAAGACTTATCAACAAATAGTTTAGTAACACTTATATAACTCCAAGTTGGAAGCACGCTCGATAAGCTTTTGGTTGATGTTGATTTACAAGCTCCAAACTCCCCAAGTGTGAAGCTTCTAGCTTAAAACACACAAGTTACCCCAAAGAAGATCTTTATATTTGATGGAGTGCTACCCACAACCCTTTCTATTCCTTGACCCAAGATGCTTGCTAGACTCTTTCAAGCTTGAATGTATAGAACTATTGCAACCTCCAATAATTGATGGATTTAGCCTTTGTACAACACTTGTACAAACTCAAGAACTCACAACTTTTGTGAATATTTTCTTCTCTACACTCTTAGAGAGTTTAGAAGAGAGAATGATTATTCAATTTCCTCTTCATTTCTATATTGCAAGAATATATATCAATCCTCTCAAAAGTGCAAAAACCATTATCTTATTTTCTCTACACACTCCATTAACACAAAGATATCAATATAATATTTTATTTATGTCATAAGTGGCATACATTATTGTGTTTTCTTTACACAACCCACTAAGTGGAATGTATCATGGTATCTCCACTACACAATCCACTAAGTTGAATGCATCATTATGTCTCTACTACACATTCCACTAAGTAGAATGCATAATTGTGTTTTCGCTACACAATCCACTACATTAATATTATATTTCTTTTATGTTACAAATGGAATGTGTTGGTTGCATGGATAACCTTAACCTTTGACTCCATTAATTCTTAATGGGTTAAGCTAAGGTTATGGACTTGTCTAACACTTAGATAAAGCCAATCCAAACCAAATAAGATAATGCATAGGCTTTTATTAAACTCTTAATCTAAACCCAAGTTTAATCCATCATATGGTCCATCAAATGGCCTATATCCATTATAGCATTTGAAGATAAATATTAATTTAGGCCTTGAACTTAATATCATATATTAAATCAAGTCCAAATTAATATTCAATTAGTTCTATCCTTTGAATTAGATTTCAGGATATGTTAGATCCCTGCATAAGCGTAAATCCAATTCAATTAATTTAATCAATTAATCAAACTCTTTGATTAATAATTAAATTAATAAGCATCTTCATTGTGCAACTCTTATATGTGTGACTTACTAGGTTCAAGTCTAAATGGAAATGGAAAATAATATTAACACTTAATATTATGGAAACACCTTTCCATGCTAAATATGAATATCCCAATTAATCACATTTAGTTCCCATAAGTCATGAGTGACCCCTAGTATAGATATCATAACTACCCAAATAGAAATGAATGTTTTATGTAGATTCACAAGAACCATAGAATATAATTACCATGCACTCAATATCCCTTCATAATAAGATCCCGATATTGGCTAGAGTCACGATTTATTTAAACTCTAATTGCCTCAATCATATGACCTCATCTTTAGTTCAATTCTTGATAAAATATGACTATTACTAGAAACTCTTTTCTAGTACCAAAAACTCTTTTAGGTAAGTCGAGTTTGACCTGGCCATGTACTTATTCATCAAGAATAACTTAGATAGCACAGGATCTTATCCCGGTTCTTTCCAGGTAATGAATTCCATCATGGCCGATCACTCATCCCTACATATAACCAACTAGAGCCACCACAATCCTTATACCCATACATAATTAGCACAGGTATGTAAGTAGTAACAAACTCTAACTAACCATATGTGGAACTTAATGAACTCGATATTTAAGTATTCACCTCCTCGATATGATCTTAGAGTTTTAACACTTTTCCCTGTTTAGTTCTCTATTTAGGCTTTGAACTCCTTGAACTTTTCAAATGATTCACTTTTGTTCTTCATAAGAAATATATGTCCATACCTTGATAGATCATCTATAAAGGTAATAAAGTAATAAAAACCACCTCTAGCCATTTCTCTAAATGGTCCATATACATCACTATGTATGATTTCTAACATATCATTGCCTTTTGCCATTTATCCAATAAATAGTAATCTAGTCATCTTGCATTAAAGACAAGCATCATAAGTTGGATAAGATATGGATTCAATATTGCTTAAGATTCCCATCCTTTCTAACTTTGCGATCCTATCCTCTCCAATATGATATAATCTCAAGTGCTATAGATATTTAGAGTTAGAGGCATTCTTAATTAACATTGCATTTATATAGGTTTGAGACTCATTATTATTGGACATATTATCAACATAATATAAACCATGTATTAAGTAACCCAAGCCAATTAATTTATTTCTAAAATAAATTTTACATTCATCTCTACCAAAAAGGAATTCATAACCCCTACTAGTCAAACTAAAGATAAAGATAATATTTTTATAGGCATTAGGTACATATAATATATCTTCCAATAATAATACATAATTATTTAAATCAATTGAAGTAGATCTTATAGCCTTGGCCGCAACACTTGCTCCATTCCTAAGTCTTAAGGTCACTTCATTGTGCCACAACCTTCTCTCATTTGCTAGACCCTATAAGGATGAACAAATATGAGAACTTGCACTGGTATCCAATACCCATGCATTAGATGAGCTCTTAGAACATATAGAAGTAAATAAACTAGAGAAAGTCTTACCTTATCTATCCTTGCCTTTTCCCTTAGCCTTAAGGGACTCAAGGTACTTAGGACAATTTTACTTCCAATGTCCTTTACCCTAGCAGTGGAAACACTTTCCTTTTCCTT
The DNA here is from genome assembly GCA_949673435.1 of Macaranga tanarius. NCBI lineage: Eukaryota > Viridiplantae > Streptophyta > Magnoliopsida > Malpighiales > Euphorbiaceae > Macaranga > Macaranga tanarius. The sequence continues at coordinate 3,416 of CATIWO010450190.1, forward strand.
AATCTTCCCTCACGGTGGCCTTGCCATTATTCTTGGTTATCCCACCCGTAGGCTTAATAACAATTATCTCGCCCTTCTTCTTCTTATTACTTTTATTATTAGTCCCACTAGAAGAAGTAATAAGAGCAACCTCATTCCCTTTTCTCCCTTGGATGGTCTTTTGGGCTATCACGAGCATGTTCAATAGCTGCGCAAGAGTACACTCTATTTTGTTCATATGGAAATTGGCGATGGTTTGCCCGAACGATTTGGGAAGGGATTAAGGGATTAAATCCATTTAGAGGTGGTAGTCCATTATGAAGTTTAGACTCTCTAGCTCCTCTATTGATCTAATCATAGAGTTCATATAGGCTCCCATTTCCTCTCCCTCTTTCATTTTAGCACGGAACAACTGCTTAGATATCTCATACCTAGCGGCCCTACTATGTTCACCAAATAACTCTTGTAGGTGAAGTAGGATTTTTTCTTGCACTAGCATACTTCTCATGTTGCCGATGGATCTCGATGCTCATGGAAGCCCACATAATGCAACATGCTTGTATATCATCTTCTTTCCTTTTTTATAGAGTGTCTCGCTTCTCTTGAGAAGAATTTTTAGGAAAGGGTCCGGGTAGGTCTTTTTTAATCACATAGAGTATTTTTTCAGAAGCTAAAACAACCTTTAGGTTCCTTAGCCAATCAATGAAATTAGGGCCCGTGAGCCTATTATTGTCAAGTATGATGGAAAGTGGGTTTGATGATCTCATATTATTAAATTCTGTAAAAGGTAACAAGATTGATTAGTTATATGTCATTGTGATCACCATTAGATTTGGTCTTTAATCTTAATGGCATCCAACTAACTTGGTGAATCCTACACTTCCAAATAAGAAATGGAAATCCAGTGTTGGATGGAGTTCTAGTGGGTAATGGAGTTCTTAATGGGCCACTAATATCCCTCAAGTACACATTGCCATTATTAGAATATTAGTTCTTATTAAGTGGACAACTCTTATCCATCACATCTCATGTGAAGTTCCATTAATCTGGCTCCTAATGTTACGGGCCTCAGGTACACATTGCCATTCTTAGACTTTGGCATTAGTTAGGTCCATATAATTGGATCAGTGAATATATGGATTTGAACACTATAAACCTCAAGTACTCCTATTTGCCATTCTTGGCCCATAGTATATCCATACTCCCACAACATTTCATGCTTAACAATAATACTATCTGAATCTCTTGGGCCTTATGTACACTTTTTTATGTCTATAGCCAATGTACATAAGCCCAAAACCATGCAAGTTATTGCTCCACTGGAGAGCTTAAACCTAAATTTGTTCAGAAGATTTTTAGGTATTTATTAAGGTCTTACTTTGCACATTAACCGGTTTACAATATATATATCTCATACATACATTGCATGCCAACCATTCACAACGTATATATCATATATATACATTGCATGCTATCCATCTATATATATATCACACACATATATATAGCATGCCACAACATATATGTCACATATACACATTGAACATATAACATGGATGCATAAATAAGGAGTGATCATGGGCCTTTCCTAAGCCTATTCTAACACTTAGATTATTTAAAAATGTGGCTAGCCCAAGAAAAGCCTTCATTCTATGAGCCTCCTTAGTCACCATCATTATGGGCTTTGGTCCAAACCACCAATGGGTTGAATGGGCCTCTTTCAATCTCCAAGGTCATAACTCTTGTGATTCACATTCAATTCCTTGGCATACCAAGGTAAATAATTTACACCTAAATTCTATGCAATTAACTTTTACTTATATAACCATAATAACAAACTTAATTATTATTACAAACCATAAAATTTAAACTAAGTCCATGATCAACCCTTGCATGAATGACAACTATACATTCAATTAACATACAACTATTACATGTTATTTAAAGTAGCAAGTCAAGTAAACATATGTATAATATTATCCAAGATGCATCTAGTGTGTTTTGGACACAAAAGGGGCACTTTTAAGCATTCCAAACAATTTGAGCAGTACTAAATATGGCCATGTCCCTAGCCGTGTCCCCTTTTGATTTTTAGGCAAAATGCAATATGGGCAAGTTCACAGTTGTGTACCCCTGCACACCACCAAAAAAACATAATTTGAAGTTGCAACATTTGTAACAAAGGCCACAACACTTGTACCCATTCAAATACTCAATCGCAACACTTGTAATTGACATAATTTATATTCACAACACTTACAAAAATCATCATTTTAGCATGTATGTCACGTGATTTAGGCTCTGATACCATTTGAAATAAAGGAGATTCAAAGCAACCAAAACACACAAAATTTTAAAAATTTTCAATTGCATGCAACACTTACATCAACTTTGAATCTTTCCATGCCCATCAATCAAATAACATAGCAAATACATAACTAAACATACATCTAGGACAATATTTTATCAACAAATAATCGAGTCATGTAATCATATTACAAGACCTATCAACTAAGAGTTTAGTAACACTTACATAACTCCAAGTTGGTAGCACGCTCGATGAGATTTTGGTTGATATTGATCTACAAGCTACAAGCTCCTCAAGTGTGAAGCCTCTAACTTAAAACACACAAGTGTCCCCAAAGAAGATCTTCAAGGTTAATGGAGTGCTACCTATAACCCTCTCTATTCCTTGACCTAAGATGCTTGCTAGGCTCCTTCAAGCTTGAATGTATGGAACTAGAGCAACCTCCAATGATTGATGGATTTAGCCTTTGTACAACACTTATACAAACTCAAAAACTTACAACTCTTGTGAATATTTTCTTCTCTACACACTTAGTGAGTTTAGAAGAGAGAATGATCATTCAACTTCCTCTTCATTTCTATATTGCAATAATATATATCAATCCTCTCAAAAGTGCCAAAACCATTATCTTATTTTCTCTATACTCTCCACTAATACAAAAACATCAATATAATATTTTATTTATGTCATAAGTAGTATACATGATTATGTTTTCTCTACACAACCCACTAAGTGGAATGTATCATAGTGTCTCCACTACACAATCCACTAAGTTGAATGCATCATTGTGTCTCCACTACACATTCCACTAAGTAGAATGCATAATTGTGTTTCCACTACACAATCCACTACATCAATATTATATTTCTTTTATGTTACAAATGGAATGTGTTTGGTTGCAAGGATAACTTTACCCTTTGACTCCATTAACTCTTAATGGGTTAGGCTAAGGTTATGGACTTTTCTAACACTTAGTTAAAGCCCACTCCAAACCAAATAAGATAATGCATAGGCTTTTATTAAACACTTTAATTGCTTAGATTTATGGTTTAGTCAAACTCTAATTGCCTCAATCATATGACCTTATCTTTAGTTCAATTCTTAATAAAACATGACTATTACTAGAAACTCTTTTCTAGTACCAAAACTCTTTCGAGTAATTCAAGTTTGACCTAGCCAGGTACTTATTTATCAAGAACAACTTAGATAGCATAGGATCTTACCTGGTTCACTCCAGGTAATGAATTCTATCTTGGCCAATTACTCATCTATATATATAACCAACTAGAGCCACCACACGCCTTATACCGATAGGTGATTAGCACAGGTATGTAAGCAGTAACAAACTCTAACCAACAATATATGGATGACCATATCGCCTCAGCTCAAATGACCGTATGCATCATTATGTCCAAAATTGTGATTGTTGACAAAAGTAAATTTCCATGCAATCACAAATATTATGTCACAGTTCAATCCACCCATCACATGAGTATCCACATGTCTATTCTAATATCTCATATCAAGTAGCATGAGACTCACTACCTCCCACTATCGATATCACATACTAATCGAAGAAAATAGATAGAGGTAATAGTCTATGGATTAATACTACTCTTATATTAATCCTACGACTAAAAACATTTATAATATATGTACTAAATGAGTTTGTCACTCATATTATCAATTTTTGATAATAAACTCATTTAAAATAATACTAAAGGTCAATATTCTAATAAACTTAACACTTAAATTTAAATGAACATTATGTTATTGCCATTAGGATAAAAAGTACAATATCTGCATACAAAAATGGCCGCTAGGGCACATATATACTAATAAATTGCTCACAAAATCTACTTTTCTAACACCATTAAAATTAATACGCTCATCCATAGGCAAAGTTAACAAATCTGATGGTGTTAAAGGATTAAAAGCATACACAATCTCAAAAGGTAAATAATATGTCTGAATGCACAACCCTACTATATGCAAACTCTACACGAAAATCTCATCCTATGATTTCATATCCTTTTTAATTATAGCACGCAATAGTTGCCCTAAAGTCTTATATAAAAATTTAGTTTGACCCTCAGTTTGTGGATGATATCAAGTACTAAACAATAGTTTAGCTCCTAATTTCACCTACAATGTCTTCTAAAAATAGGACAAAAACTTAGTATCCTATTAAAGAAACCTCCAAAAATAAAATATTCAAACCTTTTGGTTATATGAACCCGTGTATTACTAACTTAAAAACCCTTTAATAACCCAATACCACACCTAATAAACACTAATAAACAAATTATAAGGGTTTGATCTTTACAATTAGAACTTAAGGCAACTAAGCTCTTAAATTCCAATTATTTGAATTGTTAGTATAGATATGCCCTAGTGCCATTTTTATATGATGACATTATATTTTTATCCCTATGGCAATAAAAATATATTCATTTAAATAAAGTATTTGTTTATTTGAGTTTTTACCCTTTAGTATTATGTTAAATGAGTTTATTATCAAGAGTTAATAATATGAGTGATAAACTTATTGAGTACATATGCTATGAATGTTCATAGTCATTGGATTAATATAAGGGCAGTATTAATCTCTAGACTATCATCTTTGTCTATTTTCCTTGATTGGTATATGATATTAATAGTGGAAGGTAGTGAGTCTTATACTACTTGATATGAGATATCAAAATAGATATATGGATACTCATATGATGGATGGATAGAACTGTGATGTAAGATTTCTAATTGCATGGAAATTCACTTTTGTCAACAATCACAATCTTGGGCATAATGGTGCATATGGTCCTTTGACCTAAAGCGACAAGGTCATCCATATATTGTTGGTTAGAGATTGTTACCACTTACATACCTGTGCTAGCCATGTATGTGTTAGTGTAGATGTGCTTTAGGGCCATTCTTGTATGTAGACATTGTATATTTATCCTTATGGCAATAAAATATTTATTTTAATTAAGTGTTAAGTTTATCTGAATATTTACCCTTAGTATTATGTTGAATGAGTCTATTATCAAGAGTTGATAATATGAGTGACAAACTTATTTGGTACATATGCTATAAATGTTCATAGTTTTTATATTAATATATGGGTAGTATTAATCTCTAGACTATCACCTCTGTCTATTTTCCTTGATCGGTATGTGATATCAATAGTGGGAGGTAGTGAGTCCCATACTACTTGATATGGGATATCAAAATAGATACATAAATACTCATGTGATGGGTGGATCAAACATGTGACATAAGATTTGTGATTGCATGAAAATTTACTTTTGTCAACAATCATAATCTTGGACATAATGGTGCATATGGTCTTTTAACCTGAGGTGACACTGTCATCGACATATGGTTGGTTAGAGTTTGTTACCACTTACATACTTGTTCTAACCACGCATGGGTATATGGCGTATGGTGGCTCTAGTTGGTTATATATAGGGATGAGTGATCGACTAAGATGGAATTTATTACTTGGAGTGAACCAGGATAAGATCCTATGCTATCTAAGTTATTCTTGATAAATAAGTACCTAACTAGGTCAAACTCGACTTACTTGAAAAGAGTTTCGGTGCTAGAAAGAGTTTCTAGTAGAAGTCGTGTTTTATCGAGAATTGAACTTATAATGAGGTCATATGATTGAGGCAATTAGAGTTTGACTAAATCGTGACTCCAACCGATATCAGGATCTTGTAATAAAGGGACATTTAGTGCACAGTAATTGTGTTCTATGGTTTTTGTGGATCTACATTAAGCATTCATTTCTAATTGGATAGTCGTGACATCTATGTTAGGGGTCACTCATAACTTATAGGAACTAAGTGTGATTAATTGGGATTTTCACATTTAGGATGGAAAGGTGTTTCCATATTATTAAGTGTTAATATTATTTTCCATTGGCATTTAGACTTGAACCTAGTAAGTCACACACATAAAGGTTGCACTTGTAGAGATTAATATTAATTTAATTATTAATTAATGAGTTTAATTAATTAATTAAATTAATTGAATTGGATTTGCGTGTATGCAGGGATCTAGCATATCCTGAAATCTAAATTCAAAGATTAGGACTTAATTATAATTAAATAAATATTAATTTGGACTTGATTTAATATGTGATATTAAGTTCAAGGACTAGATTAATATTTACCTCAAAATGCATTCAAATATGGGCCATGAGATGGACCATATATATTGATAAAGATGGGCCATGAGAAGGACCATATATATTGATTAAGATGGGCCATGAGATGGACCATGTATATTGATAAAGATGAACTTGAAATGGACTTAGGATGGGGCTTTATTTAAATAGTTTAAATAAGCCCATAAGTTGTCTAGTTTGGTATGGAGTGGGCCTTCTCTAAGTGTAGAGAAGCCCATATGCCCATAACTTTAGCCTATATCCATTAAGTGTTAATGATATCAAGGCTAAAGTCATCCATATAACCAAACACAACCCACTCAATTGTAAAGCAAAGCCATGCATATAGATAGAGTATGAGATACTCAATCTATCAAATTCATATAGCTTGAGTGTGAAACACTCAAGCTATAGCATTGTATATGGCTTGAGTGTGAGACACTCTAGCTATGGCTGTGCATATGGCTTGAGTATAAGATACTCAAGCTATTATCATATTGTTTATGTTGATAGTTAGTAGAGGGTGTAGAGACAACCAAGCCAACTAATGCTAATGCACATTTGAGAGCAAATTTGATATTAAAACAAAAGAGAGAAAAGTATTAAGAGTGTCTTCTTCCTTATTCTTCTTTAAGTGTAGAGAATTCATATTTGCATAAAAGATATGTGCTTTCAAGTTAAAATCCATTATTGTACAAGAGTTGTACAAGTTCAAAGTCCATCATTCATTAGTGGTTGCATCCTTGTTCCATAAATTCAAGCTTGGAGTGGCTCTAACAAGCTCTTGGGTCTAAAATAAAAGATAGGCTTATGGGTAGAGCTTCACCATCCTTAAAAATCATCCTTGTGCAACTTGTGTCACATTTAGGGAGCTAGGAGCTTGTAGATTAACATCAACCAAAGCTTATCAAGCGTGCTACCAACTAAGAGTTTTATAAGTGTTACCAAACCCTTAGTTGCTAGGTCTTGTATTGTGAATGCATGACTTGGTTGTTTGTTAATGTATTATATTGTCCTAGATGCTTGTTTAGCTATGTATTTGCCATGTGATATGATCTATGGGCATGGATATGGTTTATATGTGATGCAAGTGCTGCATGCAATCAAAAATTTTAAAATTCCACACTTTTGATTGTTATATGATCACACTTTCCTTTAAGTGGTATCAAAGCCAATTATCACATGATTTATATACTAAAATGTTGATATTTGCAAGTGTTGTGAATATGGATAATGTTAATTAAAAGTATTGTGATTAATCATTTGAATGGTTGTAAGTGTTGTGGCCATTTGGTTTATTTGGTTCATTTGTGAGTTGATTTACATGCTAAAAATGTGAATTACAAGTGTTGTGATTGAGCATTTCTATGGTTGTAAGTGTTATGGCCTTTGTTGCAAGTGTTGGAACTTCAAATAGTGTGTTTTTGGTAGTTGGAAGAGTGCACACAACTATGTACATGGCCATATTGCATGCTGCCTAGAAACCAAAAAAGACACATGGCCAGGCACATGGCCATGTGCCATGCCATGTTTAGGGCTGCCTAAATTGTTTAAAATGCTTGAAAGTTCCCCTTTTATGTATAAAACACACTAGATGCATCTTGGACAATGTTATACACATGTTTGCTTGACTTGCTACATCAACAACATGCAATAGTTGTGTTTTAATTGAATATATGCTTGTCATTCATGCAAGTATTGATCATGGACTTAGTTTACATATTTGGTTTGTAATAATAATTAAGTTTATTATTATGTTGATGTAATTAAGAGTTAATTTTATAGAATTAAGATGTAAATTATTTGTCTTGGTATGCCAAGGATTGCATGTACATCACAAGAGTTGTGACTTAAAAATTGAAGAGTTCAATTGGAGGCCCATTCAACCTTGAAGGCTTAAAGGCAAGGCCCATGATGATGGTGACTAAGGAGACTTATGGAATGAAGGCTTTTCTTGGGCTAGGCCCTGAAGATCTTCCTTATGCAACTTGTGTGTTTCAAGCTAGAGGCTTCACATTTTGGGGAGATTGGAGATTGTAGATCACAACAACCTAAAGCTTATCAAGCATTCTACACACTTGGGAGTTTTGTAAGTGTTACTAAACTCTAAGATTGTAAGCTTTATGACATGATGCTTTATATGTTTTTTGTTGATTTAAAAATGCTATTCATCATGCATGTTTTTAATCATGTAAGTATCTTATGATGTGATCTTATGGGCATGGATGTGGTTCATGTGTGATGTAAGAGTTGCATGCACTCAAAATTTTTAAAATTCCACATATTTTGGATATTGTATGAATCCCCACATCCCTTCAAGTGGTATCAGAGCCTAAATCACAAGTTTTACATGTTAAAAATCATGTTAATTACAAGTATTGTGATTATATATGATGTTAGTTGCAAGTGTTGTGACTTTAGTGGTGAAAAATGGCTAAAAGTGTGCAGGATCATAATTTGAATCACTGAGGCACCGCCTCAGTGGCCAGTGGGTTACTGAGGCGCCTCCTTAGTGATAGAGGCACCTTCTGATCACATTGAGGAGGCGCCCCAGTGGCCTTTTTTAGCATAGTTTAGCATTTTTAATCAAATTTTTGACTTGCAAATTCATAGAACATGCAAGAGTTGTATTTTGTTGAATATTTGCTTATCATTTATACAAGGATTGATCATGGACTTAGTTTGCATCCTTTATTTTGTAATAATAATTAATTTTATTATTATTAGTATTTATGTAATTAAATGTTAATTACATAGTTTTAGGATGTAAATTATTTACCTTGGTATGCCAAAGATTGAATGTACATCATAAGAGTTATGGATCAAGATTAAAGAGTTCAATTGGAGGCCAATTCAACTTTGGAGGCTTGGAGGTAAGGCCTATAATGATGGTGACTAAAGAGGCTCATAGAATGAAGTCTTTTCTTAGGCTAGGCTCACTTGTAAATATTCTAAGTGTTAGAATAGGCTTAGAAGAGGCCCATGATCACTCCTTATTTATGCATCCATTTTGCATGTTCAATGTATATATGTGATATGTATGTTGAGGAATGCTATATATGTATGAGATATGTATATAGATGGATGCAGAATTCCATGCAATGTATATATGTGATATGTATGTTGATGCATGCTATATATATATGTGATATATATATATATATAGAGGAATGCCATAAAATGTGTGTATGAGATATGTATATTGATGCATGCTATATATGTATGTGATATATATATATATATATATATGGATGGCATGCAATATATATATGAGATATATATGTTATGAATGTTAGCATGCAATGTATGTATGAGATATATATGTTGTAAAATGGCTAATGTGCAAAGTGAGACCATAATAATGACCCAAAAATCTTCCAACTAAATTTAGTTCTAGGCTCTCCATTGGAGCAATAACTTTCATGGTTTTGAACTTATATGCATCAGCTATGGATACATAGGGGTGTGTATGAGGGCCAAAAGATTCATATAGTATTATTATTAAGCATGAGATGTTGGGGGTGTATCGATAAACTATGGGCTAAGAATGGCAAATAGGCATACTTGAGGTTTGTAGTGTTCAAATCCATACATTTCACTGATCCAATGGTATGACAAAGTGAAGGACATTGGAAGAGAAATTTTCCTAAGTCCCTTGAGTATCTCAAGATAAAAGGAAAGGGCAAGGATGGAGAAGGTGAGACTTTCTCTAATTTATTTGCTTCTAAATGTTCTAAGAGCTCATCTAATGTATGGGTATTGGATACCGGTGCTAGTTCTTGAAGGAAAGTATATGTAGAGAAACAATAAAAATGCGGAATTTAAAATTATTCATTGCATGCAACATTTGCATCAACACAATACCTTTCCATGCCCATAGATCATATCACATGCACTCTTACATAGCTAAACATGCATAATAGATAACACATAGTTAACATGCCAACCAA